>CM046378.1:14379741-14404741 GCA_025413485.1 Ficus microcarpa | reverse complement strand
AGGTTAACCTTTATACCTAAGGAACGCTAAGAATTAATAATGTGATTATTTCAGGAATTCAACAGACTCTTCAATATATTTTAACAAGACAAGAATTAAACAAAGTGATTATTTTAGGAATTCAACAGGCTCTTCAATTTATTTTAACAGGACAAGAATTAAACTTTGTTTAATTTCTCCTCCTAATTTTATCAAAACATATATGCTACCATGATATTATTATTATTATTTTAATAATTCATGATTTTGTCAGTTTGATTTCAAATTGAATCAAAAAGAAAAAGTTAATGAGTGAACTTAAAAGGAGTGGTTGCAGGCATATCATAGCGATAATACCACTCTTGACTCTATCTCAAGGTGTAGAGTTAGAATCCCTACACCTCCAAATTAAAAATAAATAAATAAATAAATAACCTCAAAGGATTGTCATGTGTCATGTTGGCCTAACATGCTTAAAATATGAGTATAATTCAGTTCACCAATTCATATCGTGCTTGGTGAGCCTAAACAAGTAAATTTCATGTGTCATATTCATAAGGGACGGTATAGCCCCGCTGAAAATAAAAAATCCTCATATAACCTCCATTAACTTTATCTTTTAGTTTTATTTTTTATTCATATCTTAAAAAAATATATTAATATACGACGTCCCTATTAAAATAGATGTCTGACTCTGCTATTGATGACAACCAATTTTTAAAACTATCTTTTTGCAAACATTATCATAAGCAACGTATAGGACGATTACGATGGGAGCTTACCTGGAGGATAGTTCTTTCAATTATTTAGGAACTCCGGCCTTACTGTGATCGAACCGTTGTGTTTTCTCATTCATATATTAATGACTGGTTAACCAAGAATTAGCGTATGTGTCCTGGATGCAAATTGATCATCCATTATTGAGTATTTTTGCAACAAAAACTATAGCATCAAGTACATTTATTCAGATCATTGGTAACACAAAAAAAGAAAAAGAAAAAGTAGCCCTATCAAAGTCTGTGCAGTCCAGATGATGAATCAAAATGAAGTGCAGGTTTAAGAGACCAATATGATGAAGAATATTATTGTTAGATGGTCATTGTTACATTATTACTAGGTGGTGGTGGAAACAATTGGATTTTGATAAATTCATGTTTGGAAATCATTTTTAGGGCTAATTGAGTAGGACTCACAACCTATTTGTAGTGGGTCTAGGTAAAATATGTGTTCTGCTATGTAAGAAGTTCAAAATGGTATATTCATATGCTCAAATGATATACGGGTGAATGAGAAATTAACTTTTAACATGCACTCATGAAGTTGGAAAATGTTGGAAAAATACCAAGGAAAATCTCAAGTCCCACGTGGAAAGAGATGAAAATAATTTCGGGTTTAAATATATTTGCCTATTTTTTGTATCGTAAGTTGTTGATCTTGGTGGCTCTCTCTTGTGTGTGTATCGGGAAACAAGTTTTGTCAGGTATGTGCTTTTTGTTTTTCCAACATAAAAACTGTTAATACATGGAGGTTCACCTTTAAACCTAATTAGGAACGTTAATAACTTATGTGATTAATTATTTTAGGAATTCAGCAGCCTCTTCAATTTATTTTAGCCGGACAAAAATTAAACTTTGTTTAATTTCTGCCTCGAAGCCTATCTTCTTCCACCAAATTTAATCATCAAAACATATATGCTCCCATTGAAAGAACTAGTCGGGAAAACACGGGCCTACAAACTAGAAAGAATCGCCACATGTAGAGAAATAATGTAGAGTAAGAGCGGAAAGAAAATAAGGATATATTTTCCTTTAGTAAGCAATACTAAAAGGCACAATTAGTGTTAACACCACCCACTCTAACAAAAAAAATGGGGCTCCACAACGTGAGATTCACGGATGAAAGCCGTCTTCTTTCGATGGGCAAAATAAAAAAAAAAAAAAAAAAAAAAAGGGAGGAGAAAAAAGTGAAATATAGTTAACCAAAAAAAAAATAGAAATAAATTATATCAACATTCAAATACCAACGTTAAAAAAAATTTCCTTGAACTGTTTGAAAAAAAAAAAAAAGGAAAAATAATCTAATATGACTATATAGCCGTTGCACAGTTATATCTTTTTTTTTTTTTTTTTAAATTAAGGCTCAATATATACGTTTTATATACTTTTTTTTTTTCAAAATAATAAACAAATGTTGTTTTAAAAATAAATAAATAAATATACAATAAATTTTGTGTAGGCTTGTCCACCGAGCTCAAAAGTGAGACAGACCCGACCTTTGACCGGTCGGGTTGGCCCTCTCAGACCAAAAATGCGGATAACAGACTTACCCGCTTAAACTGACCCATATTTACAATTTTAGAGCCGAGTAAGGGACTGTAGCCCCATTGAAAACAAAAACAAAAACAAAAACAAAAACAAAATCCTTACATAACCCCCACAACAACTTTATCCTTTAATGTTATATTTTTATGTTATTTGTTTCTTTAAAAAAAATTGATATAACCATTTTTTTAAAACTGTCAAATTGCAAGCATTATCTTCTGCGATATATAGGATGATTATAATAGGAGCTAGCTGATCAAATTGTTGTGTTTTCTCAAGCATATATTTATGACTGACTAACCAAGTTAGAGTGTCTTGGATGCATATTTATCATCCACTATTGGAGTTTTTTTTTTTTTTTTTTTTTCTGCAACAAAAACTTATAGTGTCACATAAAATTATCTCAGAGCTTTGGTGACCAAAAAAAGAAGAAAAATAGAAAGTATCCCTAATCAAAGTATGTGTGGTCTAGATGATGAGTCAAAATCATGTGTAGGTTTGAAAGACCACTACAATGAAGAATATTATTGTTTGACAGTCATCATTACATTATTAGTAAGTGGTGTTGGAAAAAATTGGCTTTTGAAAATTTATGTTTGGACACCATTGTGCCGGCTTATTGTGAGACTCACATTTTATTTGTAGCTGGTCTAGATAAATATTTGTTATCCTCCGTGAATAGTTTGAAATGATGTATTCATATATGCTCAAATGATATAGAGAGAATGAGAAATTAACTTTTAACGTGCACTCATGAAATAAAAAAATATTGGAAAAATGCCAAGGAAAATATTAAGTCCCACGTGGGAAAGAGATGAAAATAATTTAGAGTTTAAATAGATTTGCCTATTTGTTATACCGTAAGTTGCGAATATTAAAGGCTCTCTCTTGTGCGTGTATTGGGTGACAAAAATTGTCAGGTCTATGCTTTAAAAAAAAAAAAAAAACATAAATATGATATTAACTACTGTTAATACGAGGTTAACCTTTAAACCTAATGAACGGTTAAGAATTAAGGAGATTATTTCCGGAATCCAACAACCTCTTCAATTTATTTTAGTCGGACAAGAATCAAACTTTGTTTAATTTCTGCCTTAAGCCTATCTTCTTCCTCCTAATTTTATCATAAAAACATATATGCTACCATGAAAGAAAATAAGAACATATTTTTCTTTTGTAATCAGGGATCAATACTAAGGCTCCGTTTGGTGAAACGGTTTAAGTTGAAATTTTTAAATTTGAGTTGGTTGACTTTTTAAAAACTAGTTATAATTTTTGTTGATTTTTCAGAAAAAGACAAAAATTAAGATGAAAAGGTACAGTTTAGTTTGAGTTAAATCTGATCACCAAACGGGGCATAAAAGACACAATTTTAGTGTTAGCACCATCCACTAATTAAAAAAAAAAAAAAAAAAAGGGGATTCCACATCATGAGATTCACGGATGAGACCTATCTTCTTTTGATGGGCAAAAAAAGTGCTAAACCGATGATGTTTTGAGAATCTCCAATTGAATGTTAAATTTGATGTACCAATGGTAAATTTTGATATTTGGATTTTTTTTTTTAAAGGTGCTCTCTAATAAAATGTTATCTTAGTGACATCATATGGTAAACTTGATGGCAAATAAAACACTAATGACTAATGTCAAGTTTAAAATTTGATTTCTATAGGAAGCATGGTGTCCTGACATTTAAGTCACTAAACTATTTTTATTCTTGAATAATTTAAATACAAATACTTTACTTTTATGAGTTTCAAAGTTTATTGATGACAACAAAAGATAAAAATAACATTAAAAATAGCACCACGCATTCAAGATATATATAACATTAACATCAATGTATATCTATAATATATATATTATAGAGAAAGGAGAATAAGGTAGGAAAAGATACAAAATTTTGTTCCAACCTGTATGCTGGCTTTCTTTTTATTTATTTATTTATTTATTTTAAAATTTAGTTGTGTATGATTCCAATGGCTTTGTTAGACTTAAGTCATTTTTTTCATTTAATTTAATCCAATGGCTTTTATTGATCCGCATGACATACTTTATTTATTTTTTTTTGTTGACATCTTACACATTGATATGATAGCCTCATTAGGAATGCAAAACAAACCATTTTTGTTTTGTACTTATCACAAAAGGTCAAACTATTTACTCTTCCACACTTTTTTTTTTTTTTAATAAATACTCTTTTTGTAATATGTATGTTGTTCTACTTTTTGTTTTGTTCTTTTAATGTTAAAAATTTTAATTTCTCATAATATTATTTATAGAGAATTCTATGTATTTAACTTATGATATTGAAAATTACAATTAGCTTATAAATTTATATATTTTCATAGAATAATGATTTTTCGTAGAGAGACATTATTATTTATACTCAATATCAAGCTTTTTTTTTTTTTTTAGGCAAACAAATGGAAATTAAAAATAAATATTCAGATAGGCAAGTTCCTCATACTCGTATTAGAGAGGTCGTAACATCGGTGGAGTCAAAGCCAAGAAAATGGAAAGAACATAGAGCACCCGACCAGTTAGGGCAAATGCGTTGCAAAATCAAAGAGATCAAGATTCGGAAGCAACGTTTTTCTTATTCTTGCCTTTCTTTTCTAGAGTTTTCAACTCAACAATTTTCGTTTCTGTCGACGTCCGATTTGGAAGTACATGATGAAATTACGCGTCCCACCTCTCTTGCGACCTTTTGTCTTGTCCTCTTCAGAAAATCAATGAAGCAGGTGAACCCGTATAGTTTACAAGTACGAATTTAGTCAATTTAAATAATTTGATTCAAATTGAAATATCTAAATCAAAACATTTGAACTTTTTAAACTAACGTTTGGGCATATATATATATATATATATATATTATACATATTGGTTTTAGAAATGGTGCGGGGGAGTGTAGAATGAACTGTGACAATAGACTTCCCCTTTCAGATTGCCCAATTAGTTTATCATTTTTTCGCTATCTATGAGGTAAACACACATCCAAAATTCCCGAGTGGTGACCCTACAATATTCTTATGCACGTGAATTGAAGAAAATAACATACTAAACACTTGTCAACCTTTATCACTTCTTGGCAACATGTCCCCCCTAACCTTTTAATTTTGACAATTTATTCTCTAAACTTTCTAAATTTTTACAGTATGCTCCATTTAGTTAATTTTACATTTTAAGATTTGAATTGGGAAGACTTGCGTTAGTAGTTGTATTAGATTTGAAAATTTTTTTGTCCAAAATGAGATTTTCCGTCTTCATGTGAGACATAAGTAAGCTCTCAATGGCCATTTTAACAGAAAAGTTATGGCATGTGTGGTATATTGCAACAATTTATAAAAGTTTAAAAAGCAAATTGTCTTGAGGAGCAAGTTGGCAAAGGATAACAAGTTTAAAAGGCGGTAGTATTAAATACCCCACGTTGAAATTATTGCATTCTTATACGTGAATTGAAGAAAAATAATATAATAAATACTTGTAAACCTTCTTCTCACAAATTAGCTTATGTAATGAATAGTAGGAAAAGGTACAGAGTTTCTTCAAGGCAACTTGATCCACCATATAAATGATCAAGTTTTACATACTAAACATTTGTAAATCTTGTTACCATTAGCAACATGTCTCTCAAACTTTTAATTTGGACAATCTATCTCATAAACTTTCTAAATTATCGAAATGTACCTCATTTAATTAAGTTTACATTTGAACTCGAAAAATTTGTATTATGGTTTGTATTAGATTTGAAAATTTTTTTATCCGAAATAAGATTTTTCATCTTTACATGAGATGTATGTAGGCTCTCAATGACTGATTTAACGGAAAGTTAAACAATATATATGTGGAACATTTCCACAATTTATATAATTTTGGAAAGCATATTATCGAAATTAGAAATTGGAGGAGGTGATAAATTGTTAAAAGATGACAACTTTAAAGGGCATCAGTAGTAAATACCTCACATCCAAACTATTCGAGTGGTGACTCTACTATATTCTTCTATGAATTGAAGAAAAATAACACACCAAACACTTGTAAACCATTTTTTCTCAAACTAGTTTATATATGTAGTGATAATAAGAAAAGTTATGCAGTTTCTTCAAGCAACGTGATCTTACACGCTATTAGAATGATGAAATTCAAGTGGTCACTTGATTAACACCCAAAGATGCAATTGTAAAGCGGTTGGTTGTAGTACAGATCAAGCTGTCGTATCTACAGGGAGGCGACAACAAAACAAATAATATTATTAGAGTAACATTAAAAAGACAAGGAAATAAAATAATAAAAAGTGCAGATATTTTTGGTGGATTTTTGTAATAGAGAAAATAAACAAAATATGAAAAACATAAAATTTAGGTAAAGAAAAATTCAATAATAAATGAGGTAAGGCGTCTTAAATCCTTTTTACACTTTGTCCTCCAATTTGAATCTAATCTTCGATTTGTGAATTAATTGCACACTTCACATTCCAAACAAACAACCGGAAAATATGGAATTCAATATTAACAAAAATAACAAAAATTCTTCATTTTTTGTTTTAGAAAAACAAAACAAAATCAATATTGATAGTTTTTTTTTTTTTTTCAAACACACTTTAAGTTCTCATTTTCACTTCAAACTGTCTTTTTTTTCAACCAAACATACATTTTTAAAACTCAACTCAATTTCAATCAAAATATTTTCAAAACTCCATCTCTAATTATTCTCTCAAACAGCCCATTGTTAGATCGGTTGGTGATGAGGGCATGACATTTTGGTATATATACTTGTATTTTTTCCATGACTTTTGACATGATAGTTTGCATTTTCTCATTTGATGAGTTTAATGGACTTTTTCCTTGGTTTGAAAACTTGGATGTCCATGGATATTAATAAATACCTTGGATAGACGCATAAATGTACCTAGGAATAAATTTAACATGTGATCTTAAGAATTATTGAGATTTCAAAAGTTGGAAAATGGGCCCCTATACGCATAACTTGGAATTCGAGAATTCGTTTTGCTTGATGACATTGAGATAGAATATGGAGATCGTCGTCCTTATAAACAAACTCGAAACCCGATTGAGCCAATCTTGAGTGTAGGTCCCCTGCAAACTAAAGATCGAACTTCATTTAGAAACACAGAAAAAGGGCTAGCGGGCAGAAAACTAAACGACGCAAAACACAAAGACAAAAACATATATGGAAAACAGGAGTGATTTCTAGTTAAACAAAGCTAGGAGTAGGGTTGTTCAAGAAAACTGATCATCGAAGACCACCACAACCGATCGATCAGCACCCAACACCGTCAATCGGTGAACTTAGCCGCCTATTTTCTGGACAGCTCGGTGCTCAGTGGGATATGGGACGGTCTGGAATCAAAACCGAAACCAAAATCGGAGCCTCAAATGTTCGCAATTTAAGGCAGAGATAAAGATTGATAAAAGCTTAAATATTTGCAATAACTATCTAGATCATCAACTACCCTTCGATGACACCGTGAAACTAAATTAATTCAATTATTTTTTTCCTTGTATATAAAGGATAAGTTCAAAAATTTATCCCAATAAGACATTTAATCAAGACGGTTTTTTTGAGGTAAAAACTAAAATAACTAAAAGGTAGAAACTCTAATTTACCTACTTATAATTATGTTCTATGCTTTAATTACATTTTAAGATGTGATCAATTCACAGCTTTTATACTAAACAAAATTCATTACTAGAAGCGAGTGAGGAATTATGAAGTAATAAAAATATTTTTAAAATCATAGAGATTATGTTAAACTTAAGAGAAAATATATTTTGAATTTTTTAAAAGAAAAGATAAAATTTGTTTTTTAATTATAAAAAATTAGGGAATTCAAAATTTGAGTCCGGAAGCAACCGATTTCTTAAAAAGAAAAAAAAAACTACCAAGCTTATGGTTTTTTTAAGAGAGAGAAAACATCATCATATTCATCTCTTAAATAATTTTAAAAATTAAAATAAAAACAAAAGAATTGCACCTTGAAAAGAACAAAAACAAACACAAACAAACAAACAAACAAAAGGAAAAAAAGAAAAAACAAAATAAAAAGGCAATCATTCTGTTAGTCTCTATGCTTGAGTTTGCACATCAGGTATGGACTCAAAAATTTCAATTTAGTTTCTGTTTTTGTTTTTTTTTTAAATAATAAAAATTTTAATTAATTTTTTGAGAGTCAATTAATTTCAATTTAAAATTTTAATTTTAAATCGGTACATCAAACGCACCCTAAATTTACAAAAATAACATATCAAACAAGAAATAAATATGAGGCCATCAGCCGAAAAGAAAAGGAAAAAGAAGAGAAGATAATTATTACGATATTGACCACGTAAACTAACTTTCTCATGTTCTTTTAAGTCAAATAATGCCACGAAAATGATTTTGAAAAAAAACACAAAAGGTAATAATAAAGTAGAAACGAACCAAACGGCTAAAGAAATTTAGCGCTAGGACAGGAGATATCTAAATATGATATTTTAAAAATTAAGTTAGAAATATATGTTTGGAGGGAAAATTTTAAAAAAGTTATGTGATATAGAAAATAATGTAAAATTTTAAAATGTGTTCAGAAAAAAATATACAAAATGGATCTTATCTTATTTATCTCGTCAATATGAGTATTTTGATATTAAAAACCATCTCATTTCAATTTGAAATGAGAAAATTTCGGACTTTTAAAATTCGAGTTTTTGAAAAATAGAAGAAAGAGAAAGTTTGATGTAAAGTTGAGATTGTAAAATCCTGATGGTAAAATATCATTTGAACTGGCGTCCCAAACGGAGAATGGTTCTTTCTTTTAATAGTACTAGTTGTATGGTACGGAAAAGACAAGTAAATTAAAAGCGAAAAAAAAATCCATGTGACGATGATTTGGCCATCACATAGCGATCACATGACGATCAAGTGGTTATCACATGACAACCAAAGAGAGCATGATCAAAAGAGCTATTGGTTTTTTTAAATATACTAGTTATACAGCACGCGTGAAAAATAGACAAATAACGTAAAGTAAAGTAAAGTAAAGTAAAAATAAAAACAGAAGAAAACTAAACAAAAAAAAAAATTCACGTGACGAGGATGTGGCAACCATATATATAGCGATGGTATGACTGTCACGTGATAAGTAAGGAAGTCATAATAAAAAAAACTACTGGCTCTTTTAAATACCGGTAAGAGATAGGTAAGAGATGATGCAAATATGATGCAAATCAAACGAAATTTGCGGGCAAGTCTTGTAAATCTTGAAGTTGAAGGCAAACAGTCTAAATTATGGCTCCTTGATTTTTCTGCACAGATCAGTAATTGTTCTTAAGAGAGATTATTCTGGGTGAGGTTACGCGTGCATACTATTTGTTAGGTGGATTCTCATCATCAATAATTTATGATAAAACTATTATTAGTCTTGCCACCACATGATCTGTCTTTAACACTAAATTTTTGAAATGCGAGCCACTCCGATTACAGGTGTAATATAGTAGAACCTATAATGGTAAAATCCGTTACCGTTAGTAATCAATTTGTATTTTGATTTTTTTTCCCCTAAATGAACTAAGCTTGCAATTCAACTTAATTTCGTTTCAGTATTAACGTTAGGAGATGACTCTCAGTATCCGATGGTAAGATACCCATTCGGTATATCTTTAAAAGCTCGGATAGAGGGAAAGTTTTAAATTTATATATATTAGTATAATCTATTTCGATTGATTTGAGATATTAAATTTTAAATGTGAGTACTTAAAAATAAAAAAAAATTGGGTGAGAATTAATGTTTTCTGAAAAAAGTAATTAAAATATTTACAGGAAACAAATATGGGATAAATTTGCACAATATTCAATCATTGGGCAAAAAATATAAAGAATCCTTAATCTTAGGGACTAAAATAGAATATTTTAAATATCCGTCCCCACCAGCCCCTGCCCCTGGCAGCCAGCCAGCCACGATTGACGTTCAACAAAGCAGTGACGTGAGAATTGTAGATTCGGCGATTGTAGTCTTCCAAATCTATTTGATATTTGAGTACTACAACCATGATCAATTCACTGGAAAAGTCAAAAAAAAAAAAAAAAAATAGTCCCAATTTCTTAAATTTTCAACACTCTTGAATCTTTTTTCATTATTTTTTTAAGGGCAGGGAGTGTTTTTTTGTTTCTTGAAATTTCTTTTTTTTTTTTTTAATGAAAAAGCAAGAATTGTTGTAACTTGAAAGTTAAGACAAACATAATTAAACAGTCTCAGAATTAATTACCATTATATTAGTATGAAATGGTTATTTTAAATACTCTATCTCAATTGTAATCATTAGACTTATTTTTGAATGTGTTATTCAAATAAAATTACCTAAATATTTCTTCAAATACAATTAAAATATCCCAGATAATTGCTCTATTTAAATGATGATTACAAAACTGATTACAACCGGTTAAGTGCCACTTTTGACCGCCGTATTCTTATATTAATGTTCTCTTGACATCATCAATACTCAATAGTCTCCACTAAGACCAAACTTTGAGTACGCATTAATCCACATCTCACGTTGGCATTGACAAGCACATTAAATTATCTGTGTAATCGAAAGCCCACGTAATTCAAACACAACGATGTAATTATTAGGAGCATGTTTTATCATTGAGTTAATAGCTTGTCATGCGGGTCTCTCAATCCAATGATATCAATTCTTCGTTATTCCATGCTAATACGCCTTGGATGATCCATAAAACACACTAAACTAATTCTTGTGATTAAGAGCCCTCACAGTCTAGATACAATGATGCAATTATCAGAAATGCATTCTATCATTAATCTAATAGCTCATTATGCGGGACTCCTATTGATTATTGTTACACGATACTTGTAACTCTCAGTTACAGCTACAGTTACCTCTGTTAATAAACAAAGCTTTTCAATGTAACTATGCTAGCAATCGCCAAATATTTTGCATACACACACGTCATCACCTTCACCAACTTTTTATTTTATTAATTAATTTTTCGTCACAATTATTATTATTATTATTTTTGGTAAAGCACCCTAAATTAAAAGTCTTATTTGGAAAGTTATCTCGTCTAATCTTCTCGTTCATTATTCCTGTAAGTGAAAGGGAAGAAATGGTCTTACTACTTTGTGATTGTAAAATCGCACAGAAGACCTTTAAAAGTACCAAGATTGGCCTTTACAATCAATCTTAAGCTTTACTTAAAAAACATTAATCAGTTAAAATTTAGATAAAATAAACTTTAGTAATTTACTATAGCAAGATTAGCCTTTCAAAGATTTTAGAGATTTGCTCATTTTAAAATTTATTTTGTCATTTTTAGATATATATTTTTTTAGTTTTTAACTAAGCAGTATTCAAAATAGTGTTTAACATAAATTAGAAAGGATAGTTTTGATATTTTAAAAATTTAACCGCTTAATCAGTCTTTTATGTCTGATTATACAAAGGTAAGGATGTTCTACATATTTGCATACTATGGTCCTAGTTGACATTACTTTGGAGCTACTTTTAGATTATTACAAATTCTACTACAAATTTAGGGTATTTGTTAAACTCTGCTTTTGTCCAGCAGTTCTAAAAACTGTAAAATTTGAGAAATAGATCAAGGATTGCTATTGCACAGTAGCTTCTGCTGTAATTATACACATTTATTAAAATATCCTTAACAATAAATAATAATTTCTGTCTATACACTTTATTTATCTCCATATCAAATAGCAAAATTACATTCAACTATTTGCTTAAAACTTGTAAGTTCTTTTCCACTTACAAATAGTTTTCGTTAGTATTATATTATAATTTATTATTACTTCTTTAAAAATTTGTAATATTTATGTGTACTTGAAGATGATAGTAAATATTTCAAAAAAAAAAAAAAAAAAAGAAGATGATATTTCTAAAGAAATAATTACGCATCTTGGTGTTAGAGAATCATCACCACGGTGGTCTCTACTAAACATCTTTAACCATTTTGCTTATAATTTGTATAAAATTTTATGAAGATTGAATTTATCCGACAATAACTATGTAGAGTAAAGTATTTACTAAACAAAAACATAGTAGGTCCTTTTCTATCATGCATAATAATTTCTTTTATAGTTTATCAAACATCTAAAATTCTACTTCATTTTAAAATAAATTTACCAAACACTTATTTGTTTTCAGACACAATAACATTAAATTCATAACAATTATTGCAAAAATTTTACGTAGCACAATAATGTCAAACTAGCCTTATACCAGCTTCCTTCATAGATTACAGAGACAAATAGGGGTGGATCCAGGGGGGCCCACTGCAATTTTTGATTATTTTATTTTGACCCTAAAAGTTTTATAATTTTTACAATTTAACCCCACTAAAATTTAAAAATTATAATATAGTCCTTACTTTGTTCCCATTAAAAATAAAAAAAATTCCCACATTATCCCACCAAAATTAACTTTATAAAAAAAAAGTTTATATTTTCACTACTTTGCCCCAATTAAAATAAAAATTCTCACAGAAACCCACTAAAATTAAAAATTTTCACATAACCCCTATAAAATTTATTTAAAAAAAAAAAAAACATTTTGTTGTACACATCTATTGAAATAGATTTTTGACTCCAGCCCTGTAGACAAAATATATATGTATTTTAACTTAATAATGAGACATTCAAAGTCTTCAATTGATATAAAGTCAGATGTGTAATTATCATTATATTATTATGTATGCAACCACAATGATATTTATTTTAGAGATTATTTTTTTAGACCAGACAAAATTGATAATTGACAGAAAGGACATTTTAGGTATTTTTTTCAAAACTTTCACAGCCGTGCCTAAGAACAGTCTATAAAAGCCCGATTAGCCAGTGCTTTGGACGACAGCTTCGGTACCCAAAATACAGGGAAAAAAATAATAAAAAATTTCCGAAAAAATGTCTTCGATGACACTTAACGGAGTTCAGGTTGAGAAAGCCGCATTTCCGCCGACGGTGACGCCTCCGGGATCAGCGAAGACTCTGTTCCTCGGCGGCGCAGGTTAGTGCAGAATTGTGAACTCACCGACAACTGTACTTTTTCTGTCGTTTTTCGGTTTTACGTTTTGTTTATTTTTAGAAACGGCGGTCGTTTTGATGACGTGGCGCAGGTGTGAGGGGTATGGATATCCAGGGGAAATTCGTCAAATTCACGGCGATCGGAGTTTACTTGGAGTCTAATGCCGTCACGTGGCTCGCCGGCAAGTGGGAGGGCAAGTCGGCCGATGAGTTGACGGATTCCGTCCAGTTCTTTAGGGACATCGTAACTGGTAATTTAAGGATTCTTTCTTTTAATTATTATTATTATTATTATTATTTTAACTTGGAGTGAGAGAAATCTAACTCATGAAATGGGGTCTGAAATTATCGTTTAATTGTGCTTTCTACCATATTTTTTTTTTATAACGATTTTGAGTTGTTTTTATTTGTTGGAAATATTATGCACATTATATAAGAATCATTGACTCTCTCTGAACGTCTTGCCAAAAAATTGACTATTACTGAACGTCTCACTAAAAAGAGTTGACTCTTTGAAAAAAAAAAAAAAGTGATTATTTTAGTTGGAGTCCTTTATAATAGGATACACTATTGGTTGTGTGTGTGTATTTTTTTAGTAAAGGTAGTATATATTTTTAAACATTAGGTTTACTCGAAATCATATAAAAAAAATACAAAATTGATGATCTATATCTAATGATTCAGAAATGCAATTCTTTCGAGTATAAGTTATTTTTAATAAGCTACAGTAGAAATTGCTTTTTAGTTTTTTAGAACTTATAGAATTTTGATACATTTACATTTATGTTATTCACTTATAGTTTTTTTAATTTGACTTGTATTTATTGCTCTTTTTTAGGTCCGTTTGAGAAGTTCATTCGGATAACGATGATTTTACCGTTGACGGGAAAACAATACTCAGAGAAGGTGGCGGAGAATTGCGAGGCAATCTGGAAGTCTCTGGGGATTTACACTGAGGCAGAGGAGAAAGCCCTTGGAAAAGTTTCTTCAAGTTTTTAAAGATCAGAACTTATTGCCTGGATCCTCTGTTCTCTTCACGCAATCTCCCTCCGGTTCCTTGATGGTTAGTAAATTAAGTATTATTCTTAAGGTTACTTTTCGTTATTTTCTATTATTATTATTGTTTGTTTGTCTTCGCAAAGAAGTCAAATTTACACCACTAACTTCGTAGTGGTAGGAAACTCCAATTTAGATTTGTGTCACTTCTAACAAGTACACCTAGTACAAAACGTTCTAATATGGGTCAAATATATATTGTTAGCAATATATATATATATATATATATATAGCAAATACAGTCCAAGGAATAACCTGGACTTGTTAGTAATTTTGATGAGAGATTTCAAATTTGACTATAATAAAAATGTTTGAGATTGTTTTTAGACTATGGACTTGTTATTTATTGGTACGGCTCAAGTTATGCATTTCGTCTCCTGCACTTAAAAGAAATAACTACTATTGATCTCCACCCATATATATATATATATGTATGTATAAAAAAAAAAAAAAAAAAAAGAAAGAAAGAAAGGTTTTGCAGTTCAAGCAAAAAAATTAAAAAAAAAAATATTTAAAGTCATATGCACGTTTTTGGGATTTTATTGAGATATATGTTGACTATCTTAAGCCTAATTATTACTCTAGTGTACCTATTTGTTTAGTTTTGCAATTTTATTGCTCTAGGTACTAAAGAATTATAGCGTTTATTGCATTTTATAATGTCTAGACGAGTCTTTTAATTTTTTTCTCTTGATTTTGATAATAGATAAGCTTCTCCAAAGATGAATCCATTCCAGAAAAAGAGAATGCTGTTATAGAAAATAGGCTACTATCGGAGGCGATTTTAGAGTCGATCATTGGAAAGCATGGAGTTTCTCCGGAAGCGAGGAGAAGCCTAGCTTCAAGTTTAGCGGAATTGCTCATAGATCATAACAAGATTCCTCACCACCTGCCCCACGGAGAGAAGAAAATGTCAAGTGGTGGAGGGGATATGCAACATGGATTAAAATTAATTAGGGAAAGCAAATTTCACGCTGATATGCTTTCTATCTAATCTCATCTCTGGATTTCCATTAATAAGGGCAAGCAAAATGTGTGTATATGTTTTATACTTATATGAATAAAAAAAATAATTTCTTGCCATTACTAGAGGGAATTGAACAGAGGGCAAGAAGCTCACTTTTCTCCTGTGGTGAAGCTTTGATGGCCCATCTCTTCTCTCCGAACCTAGCCTACTCAAGATCCTCGATGTTCTCCCCACGAGCGATCTACCTGATAGCTATTATTGTAGTAATAATATTTCCAATAATAATTTCACCCTAGTTTTAATTATCATTTATTTTATTTTGATGCGATCTCGATTCGATAAAATTAAAAATATACGAGTATCAATAAGGATGTATTAATCATATAAATTTTGATAAATTCTAGCAATAATATTAATTATGACAATCTATATATTTTTTCTATCAACTCTAAAAAGTAGCCCCGACATATTGAGTACTATGATCATCACTTCACTAATAAAAGTGAAACAATTCCCTATTTCCAAGTTTCCAAACTCTCTGGATTTTTTTTTTTTTTTTGTGGGAGAAGTTGGCGTTAGTTAATTAGCACTTGAGAAGCACTACAGATAGTATTCCACTAATTTGGTTGAAAAAGAAGCCTTAAAAACAATAATTTTAATCTTGATTTTTGAATATCAATTAGTAAATATATTTTTATCTATTGATATAATTAATTAATATGATAATACTTAAAATAATTATTAATTAAAAAATGTCTACTTACATATTATATAATTAATGTTTAAATACTGATCTTCTAGTAGTAGTCTGGTAGCATGGTTTTTTTGGTGTACCAGACCTTTTGTTAGGAGCCGTGGTAATGCATGACGCTTCCTTTTTTTTTTTTTTAGGAAAAGCTCAGCATATCTATACCTATACAATATATAAAAAGGAGAAAATCTTTTACTGTTTCGTCCAAAACGCACGTTCAGGACGAAACTTGTGTTTTGGGGTTTTTAGGCTTTTGTTCCGCAGACAGACGGGGAGAGAGGGGAGGGAAGAGGAGAGAGAGAGAGAGAGAGAGAGAGAGTTGATGAAGTGAGAGAGAGAAGAGAAAAAAAAATAAAAAGATTTTTTCTTAGTAAAAATATTTATTTATATACTATTTTAAAATATATATTTCATGTTTTGTAAATATTTGTATGTTCTTGTAATTTATTTTAAATAGTTTGTTACAAATAAGTCATATTGATTTAAGAAAACATTTTTATTAAATATTAAAATATTGTCTTTAAAACAAAATTTTTTATTTTTTCATTTTGTCATTTTTTGATATTGGTTTGGTCTATTCTCAACATTTTAGTTTTTTTTTTTTATGTTTTTGATCTTTTTCATGCTTTCTTTTTGCAACATCAGGTATTTTGTTGGTTTTTTTTTTTTTGGTCTAGTTTTTATTTATATGTTTTTTTTTCTTATTTAGATAAATTTTCTCAAATAAGTCCAATTATGTATGCATCGCACATATTTTTAAACTAGTATATACATAAAGGGGAATAATTCTTACTGTTTTCATCCAAAACACACATTTTGGACGAAACTTGTGTTTCTCCATCTCTAATTCAACTTCAACTCCATCAAAATATTTTCAAAACTCCACCTCTAATTTCAATCAAAATATTTTCAAAACTCCATCTCTAATTATTCTCTCAAACAGCCCATTGTTAGATCAGTTGGTGATGAGGGCATGACATTTTAGTATATATACTTGTTTTTTTCCATGACTTTTGGTATGATATTTTGCATTTTCTCATTTGATGAGTTTAATGGACTTTTCCCCTGGTTTGAAAACTTGGATATCCATGGATATTAATAAATACCTTGGATAGACGCATAAATGTACCTATATTTATACGAATATATTTAAAATGTGATTTTAAGAATTATTGAGATTTCAAAAGTTGGAAAATGGTTTGTGAAAATTGGCCTCTATACGTATAACTTGGAATTCGAGAATTCGTTTTACTTGATGACATTGAGATAGGATATGGAGATCGTTGTCCTTATAAGCAAACCCGAATCCCGATTGAGCCACTCTAGAGTGTAGGTGTGGGTGGTAAGGTTTTATTTTATTTTATTTTATTTTATTTTTTGAGGTAAAAACTAAAATAACTAAAAGGTAGAAACTCTAATTTACCTACTTATAATTATGTTCTATGCTTTAATTACATTTTAATATGTGATCAATTCACAGCTTTTATACTTAACAAAATTCATTACTAGAAGTGAGTGAGGAATTATGAAGTAATATATAAAATATTTTTAAAATCATAGAGTTTATGTTAAACTTAAGAGAAAATATATTTTGAATTTGTTTAAAAAAGAAAATTTTTTTTAATTATATAAAAATTAGGGAATTGAAAATTTGAGTCCAGAAGCAACCAATTTCTTAAAAAGAAAAAGAAAAACTACCAAGCTTATGGTTTTTTTAAGAGAGAGAAAACAACATGAAATTCATCTCTTAAATACCAACGATTTAGGGCGCAACACTCTCAATCAAAATTGCCAAAAATGAAATACGAACGATTGGTAGATTTCTTTTCTTATTTGGGTTTCTTAAAATTTCCTATTTGGTTTTCCCCATTTTTTAGGTGTTACTTGCCAAATTTGAATACAGAAATTCTGTATGTATTTATTTTCCTCTCGCGATTTAACCTCTGTAAGAGATATTATTTATCATCCTTTTTTATTTCCTTTTAATTTTCTTGTCTATCAATCTTTTTTTTTTTTTTCTAGGGTTTCATCCCAAATCATTTTTTGGGAGGTGCCTCTTCAGATCTGAACAAATTTATTCGTCTATGTTAAAACCATCTCTTCATCTTTCTGGTTCATGGAAAAACTTTGAATTTTTGTTCAATTTTATTCAGCTTTTCCAGAGTTCCAAACTCAGCATGTTGCATTTCCAATGGAGGTAAAAGTTTGACTCATTAGTACCTTGTCAATTATTGTTTGCAAAATGGGCCAAATCACGTCAATGAGGATTCAACTTGTTATTATTGTTTGCAAAATGGGGACAAATCATGTGAATGAGGATCCTATAATAATTGAAGCTAAAACAAAATTGACCTATACAATTACAGGTTGCCTTGGGATGGAAAGAGAACAGAAGTGCATGAATGTGTATAATCTTTTGAATGTGTGGTTCTACCTTTTTTCTTCTAAAGAATTGCATGACAGTAGCCAATCTATGCATTGTTGAGTGCTAAATTGAAATTGGAAATGCTTCAAAGAGATCTATGTGTACTAGGGGTTCATGTGGTAACTAAACATTTCTTTTCTAGTTTCAATATGATTGATCAATTATTCTATATGATTGCCTAGTCTGTAGTATTTACTGCTAGTAAAAATAGAAGTTGAATATCTTCTAATGATCTGATAGCTATACAAAATTGTTATGGCAGTATGTTTATGTCATTTGGTATGTCTTATAATTTCAGGAACTTTGGAGGTTTTAGAAGTTGGAGTACGTGCTGAATTTTTGTCAAGCTAGTCATTCTTCTAACCTTGCCCTTTCCTACTTGGGTTCAAACATTTGGTGATTTTTCAATTGGTTTAGATATCGTTATTGGAAAACTGTGTAAAGAGATTACAATTGATTTTGTTTCTTGCGCCACTAAATTGATGTAATAGACTTTGTAAATGTTGATCATATAATGAAGCTTCACAACATGATTTTTGTTTATTTGATAGAGTAAGATGCCAAACGAATGTGTTATAAATTATACTATAATAATTATTGCTCTCTTAGATGATACAAGCCTTTAAAAACACAGATTTCGAAGAACAGCACCACAAAAATGCTATAAAGAAAGCAATAACAACGTTGAAGAAATGCTATAATATATCTCCGCTTTCAATAAAATGATTTCTATGGCGTTTTAATGATGCTATAGAAGGCAGTTTTGTTGTAGTGACATAGTCCGAGATACACACACATATATACAAGTACACGAACCTTTCTAATTATTTCAATAATACAACTTGGATCTTCCTAATTATTGCCTTTTTTTTTTTTTTTTTTTTCAATTTGTTCTGGGTAATGATCACTTTCAAATCAATTTTCGATGAAATATAAACATCGAGATCCGAGACATGTACATTTGGAAGTACACGAACGTTAAATATTAACTAATGGTATACAATAAATACAACTTGGATCTTCCTAATTATGGCAGATTTTTTTTTTTTTTTTCAATTGTGAATAATAATCTCTTTCAGCTTGAAACCTGCAAGCAATTAAATAAAGTGTTACTTGTTTAAGCAATAGATTAAACGTTGGCATGTAATCTTCGTGCACCTAATCTCACCTACCGGTCAATAGTGATAGTTTTCGACTCAATATTTTGGATACAAAAGGCTTCTTCTTCTTTCAACTTTCTGTTCACACCCAGAGAAACAAATAGATCATAAACGAATGGACAAAAGGAGATTCAAAATGGTTGCTGCGGCATCGTCCCTCACCCGACTAGAGGTCGAAACCATGGCATTTCCGCCTTCGGTTAAGCTCCCAGGCTCGAACAAGGCATTGTTCCTTGGCAGTGCAGGTACAATATATACAGAAAGAGCATCACTGGTGTTCTGCGTCATGCACCTAAAAGGATTTATTTTATATTAATTATGGTGTTTAATATCATTTATGCCCTAAACCAGCGTTTTGAAAAAGTAGTGCTACTGGTTACTAGTGATCATGTACAACATGAAACTGATATTTTTTTTTTATTTCTTTCTAATTAAGACAACACTGGGTGAGGCTTTGTAGGGGTCAGGGGGCTGTTAGAAGACGGGATTTTCGTGAAGTACTCGGTGCTAGGAGTGTACTTGGCGGATAGCTCTTTGCCGTGGCGCGCGGTCAAGTGGAAAGGCAAGACGGCAAAAGAGTTAGTTGACTCCTTTAAGGATATCGTAACGTGTACAAATCACAATTTTTTTCTTTTAAAAATTAACAAAGAAAAGTAAATGTGTTTTAAATGAACATCACATTCCCATTTACATGCAAATCTAATAGAACATGATGTAAAAAAATTTCGATAGTCTTTAGACTTTCACAGCATCTGGAAGGTATTTTGAGATATTTTCTTGTGTCGTACCAAAGGATTCTCCGTACTTTGCCAAAAAAAAAAAACCAATTTAATTTTCATTATCAATTCGTTAATTAGGTCAGTTCGAGAAATTCTATCGGGTAACGCTAGTGTACCCGCTGACGGGCTCAAAGTTCGTGGAGAAAGTAGAAGCAAATAGCATTGCCATCATGAAATCCGCCGGAGTTTACGGCGACGCAGAAATGAGAGCCACCGAGAATGTTGTCGAGTTATTTCAAAAAGAAAACCTACCTCCTAAAACTGGATTCTCCATTATTTACACTCAATCACCTGCTGGATCTCTACCGGTAATTTGTTGTTAACATTATGAAATCACTTTTTAAAGCTCTCTAGTTGTTAGTCATTTTTGCTTTTTTAATTTTTTTAATTATTATTATTATTTTTTTGGGGTATTACTATGACCTTTTAATGCTATAATTTTCCCCTTGTTTTGAAACAGGTGAGATTTTCCAAAGACGGCTCCATACCAGAAGAAGGGAATGTGATAGTAAACAAGGCACTTTCGGAGGCGGTGCTGGATTCGATTATTGGAAAGAACGGCGTTTCTCCGGCGGCTAAGTGGAGTTTCGCTGAGAGGCTATCGGAATTGTTCAAAGCGAACGCTAATTCCGTGGCTTGAATATAGGCATTCGGAAAGGTTACAGGAATAATCTGAAGAGAGAATATGAACAAGAATAAAGAGGGCCAAAACTTGCTAACTGTTACTAGTAATTGGTATAGTAAAGTTTTTGTTGGTTAAGTTTTGTGTTGTGTTTACTACTTCTATAAATAAGCATTTTTGGATTCTGTTTTTAGTTACTAATACCATGATATTGTTTTGTATTTATAGACTGAATTAGCTTCAGAAATTAATATTAAAACCACGTGAGATATATCTACTATAACATGACTTCGGTTTTGAAATATATTTACGAAAAAACAGCCTACCCTGATCGAATTGTTGCGATTTCTAATGCATAAATTTATCACTGGTTAACCAAGTTAGAGTTTCCTGGATATATGCATATATTTATCATCCATTATTGGAGATTTTTTCAACAAAAACTTTAGCGTCGCATGCAATTATTCAGAGCTTTGGTAAAAATAAAAAATAAAAAAGTAGCCCCATCAAAGTCATGTGTGGTCCATTTGAGGAATCAAAATAACGTGTAGTTTTAAGAGGACAATATGATGAAGAATATTACTATTGGACGATCATCGTTACGTTATCACTAGGTGGTGGTGGAAAAAATTTCCTTTCGAAAAATTCATGTTTGGACACCATTGTTTAAGCTTATTTGAGTGGACTCACAACTTATTTGTAATGGGTCTAGGTAAATTATTCTTCTCCAAAAGGAGTTCAAAATAGTATATCTATGTGCTTAAATGTATGGGTGGGTGAATGAAAAATTAACTTTTATCATGCATCCATGAAATTAGAAAATGTACAAAAAATGCTAAGGAAAATCTCAAAGTCCCACGTAGGAAAAAGATGAAAATAATCTAGAGTTTAATAATAGATTTGCCTATTTTTTATATCGAGGGACAAAAATTGCCAGATATGGGTTTTTTTTTTTTTTTTTCAACATAAATAAGATATTAACTACTGTTAGCATGGACGTTAACCTTTATACCTAAGGAACGCAAAGAATTAATGTGATTATTTCAGGAATTCAACAGACTCTTCAATTTATTTTAACATGACAAGAATTAAACTTTGTTTAATTTCTACCTCGAAGCCTGTCTTCTTCCTCCTAATTTTATCAAAACCTATATGCTACCATGATATTATTATTATTATTTTTTAATAATTCATGATTTTGTCAGTTTGATTTCAAATTGAATAAAAAAGAAAAAGTTAATTAGTGAACTTAAAAGGAGTGGTTGCCGGCATAGCATAGCGATAATATCACACTTGACTCTATCTAAAGGTGTAGAGTTCGAATCCCCACACTTCCAAATTAAATTTAAAAAAAAAAACACAGAGGATTGTCATGTGTCATGTCGGCCTAACATGCTTAAAATATGAGTACAATTCAGTTCACCAATTCATATCGTGCTTGGTGTGCCTAAACAAGAAAATTTCATGTGTCATATTAAAATAGATGTCTGACTCCACTATTGATGACAACCAATTTTTAAAACTATTTTTTTGCAACCATTATCATAAGCAATGTATAGGACGATTACGATGGGTGCTTAACGGGAGGATAGTTCTTTCAATTATTTAGGAACTCTAGCCTTACTGTGATCGAACTGTTGTGTTTTCTCATTCATATATTAATGACTGGTTAACCAAGAATTAGCGTACGTGTCCTGGATGCAAATTTATCATCCATTATTGAGTATTTTTGCAACAAAAACTATAGTGTCAAGTACATTTATTCAGATCATTGGTGACCAAAAAAAAAAAAAAAAAGAAAAAAAGAAAAAGAAAAAGTAGCCCTATCAAAGTCTGTTCAGTCCAGATAATGAATCAAAATGACATGCAGGTTTAAGAGACCAATATGATGAAGAATATTATTGTTAGATGGTCATTGTTACATTATTATTAGGTGGTGGTGGAAACAATTGGTTTTTGATAAATTCATGTTTGGAAATCATTTTTTAGGCTTATTGAGTAGGCCTCACAACTAAGTTGTACTGGGCCTAGGAAAAAAATATGTTCTCCTCTGTAAGAAGTTCGAAATAGTATATTTATATACTCAAATAATGTATGGGTGAATGAGAAATTAATTTTTAACGTACATTCATGCAGTTGGAAAATGTTGGAAAAATACCAAAGAAAATGTTGAGTCCCACGTGGAAAGAGATGAAAATAATTTCGAGTTTAAATAGATTTGCCTATTTTTTATATCGTAAGTTGTGGATCTTAGTGGCTCTCTCTTGTGCATGTATCGGGGAACAAGTTTTGTCAGGTATGTGCTTTTTGTTTTTCCAACATAATATGATATTAAGTATTAACTACTGTTAATACATGGAGGTTAACCTTTAGACCTAATTAGGAATGTTAAGAACTAATGTGACTATTTCCGGAATTCAACAGCCTCTTCAATTTATTCTTGCCGGACAAGAATCAAACTTTGTTTCGTTTCTGCCTCGAAGCCTATCTTCTTCCTCCAAATTTTATCATCAAAACATGTATGCTTCCATGAAAAGACCTTGTCGAGAAAACTCGGGGCTACAAACTAGAAAGAATCGCCACATGTAAAGAAATAATGCAAAGTAAAAGTGGAAAGAAAATGAGGACATATTTTCTTCTTGTAATCAGTGATCAATACTAAAAGGCACGATTGATGTTAGCACCATCCACTAATAAAAAAACGTGGTTCCATGACAAGTGATTCACAGATGAAACCTATCTTCTTTTGATGGGCAAAAAAAATAAAAATAAAATAAAAAACGGAGGAGAAAAGAGTGAAATTTATAATTGACAAAAAAAAAAGAAAGAAAGAAAAATGAATTATATCAACATTCAAATACCAACGTTAAAAAAAAATTTTTCCTTGAACTATTTCAAAAAAAAAAAGGAAAAATAATCTAATATGATTATATAGCCGTTGCATAGTTATATATATATATATATATATATATTTTAATTAAGTCTCAATATATACATTTTCTATAATTTTTTTCAAAATGATAAACATATGTTGTTTTAAAAATAAATAAATAAACATACAACAAACTTTGGGTAGGCCTGTCCACCAGGCTCAAAAGTAAGACAGGCCCGACCTTAGACGGGTTGGGTTGGTCTCACAGACCAAAAATTTAGACAACGGACTAGCTCACTTAATCTGACCCATATTTACAACTTTAGAGCTGAGTATGAGACTGTTGCCCCAATGAAAACAAAAAACAAAAAAAAAAAAATTCTTATATAATCCCTACAACAATTTTATCCTTTAATTTTATATTTTTATGTTAATAATTTCTTTAAAAAAATTTGATATAAATCACTATTAAAATATATGTTGGACACCACCATTGATGACAATCATATTTTAAAACTGTCAAATTGCAACCATTATCATCTGCAATATATAGGACGATTACGATGGGAGCTACCTGATCGAATTGTTGTGTTTTCTCATGCACATTTTTATGACTGGCTAACCAAGTTAGAGTGTCATAGATGCATATTTATCATCCATTATGGGAGTTTTTTTTTTTTTTTTTTGGCAACAAAAACTTACAGTGTCACATACAATTACAGTGTCACATACAATTATCTCAGAGCTTTGGTGACCATAAAAAGAAGAAAAAGAAAATGTAGCCCTATCAAAGTATGTGTGGTCCAGATGATGAGTCAAAATAACATGCAGGTTTGAAAGACCAATACAATGAAGAATATTATTGTTTGATGGTCATTGTTACATTATTAGTAGGTCGTGTTGGAAAAAATTGGCTTTTGAAAATTCATGTTTGGACACCATTGTTTGCGCTTATTGAGTGGGACTAACAACTACTTATTTGTAGGGTCTAGGTCTGAGAGAATGAGAATGA
>CM046378.1:14304641-14379641 GCA_025413485.1 Ficus microcarpa | reverse complement strand
GAATTAGAAATGTATGAGAGAATAGATTACTACGATGAAGAATATTATTGTTTGATGGTCATCATTACATTATTATGGTAGGTGGTGCTGGAAAAAATTGGCTTTTGAAAATTCATGTTTGAACACCATTGTTTTGGCTTATTGAGTGGGACTCACAACTTCTTATTTGTAGCTGGTCTACATAAATACATGCTATATTCCGTGAAGAGTTAGAAACGGTATATTCATATATGCTTAAATGATGTAGGGAGAATGAGAAATTAACTTTTAACGTGCACTCATGAAATTAAAAAATGTAAGACAAATGCCAAGGAAAATATTAAGTCCCAAGTGGGAAAGAAAGAGATGAAAATAATCTAGAGTTTAAATAGATTAATTTGCCTCTTTGTCATACCGTAACCTTAGAGGCTCTCTCTTATGCGTGTATTGGGGGACAAAAATTGTCAGGTCTATGTGTGTGTGTGTGTTTTTTTTTATTAAACATAAATATGATATTAACTACTGTTAATACGAGGTTAACCTTTCTGCCTAATGAACAATAAGAATTAATATGATTATTTCCGGAATTCAACAGTCTCTTCAATTTAGTTTAGCCGGACAAGAATTAAACTTTGTTTAATTTCTGCCTCAAAGCCTAACTTCTTCCTCCTAATTTTATCATCAAAACATATATGCTCCCATTGAAAGACATAGTCGGTAAAACACGGGCCTACAAACTACAAAGAATCGCCACATGTAGAGAAATAATGCAGAGTAAAAGAGGAAAGAAAATAAGGACATATTTTCCTTTTGTAATCAATACTAAAAGGCACAATTAGTGTTAGCACCATCCACTCTAATAAAAAACTAGGCTCCACAATATGAGATTCACTGATGAAACCTATCTTCTTTTGATGGGCCAAAAAAAGAAAAAATTAGGAGGAGAAAAAAGTGAAATATAATTAACAAAAGAAATAAAAATAAATTACATCAACATTCAAATACCAACGTTAAAAAAAATTCATTGAACTGTTTGAAAAAAAAAAAAAGGAAAAATGATCTAACATGATTATATAGCCGTTGCACATTTATATCTTTTTTTTTTTTTTTTTTAATTAAGTCTCAATATATACATTTTATATAATTTTTTTCAAAATGATAAACTTATGTTGTTTTAAAAATAAATAAATAAATATACAATAAACTTTGGGTAGGCCTGTCCATCGTGCTCAAAAGTGAGACGGGTTGGGCCCAACCTTTGACGGGTCGGGCTGGCCTTCTCAGACCAAAAATGCGGACAACAGACTAGCTCACTTAATCTGACCCATATTTACAACTTTAGAGCTGAGTAAGAGATCGTAGCCCCATTGAAAACAAAAACAAAAACAAAAAAATCCTTATATAACCCCTACAACAACTTTATCCTTTAATTTTATATTTTTATGTTATTTATTTCTTTAAAAAAGTTTGATATACATCACTATTAAAATATATGTCTGACTCCACCATGGATAACAACCATTTTTTAAAACTGTCAAATTGCAACCATTATCATCTGCGATATATAGGCCGATTATGATGGGAGCTACCTGATCGAATTGTTGTGTTTTCCCATGCATATTTTTAGACTGGCTAACCAAGTTAGAGTGTTATGGATGTATATTTATCATCTATTATGGGAGTTTCTTTTCTTTTCTTTTCTTTATTTTTATTTTTTTGCAACAAAAACTTATAGGTACGTCACTTACAATTATCTCAGAGCTTTGGTGACCATAAAAGAAGAAATAGAAGAAGTGCCCTATCAAAGTATTGTGGCTCAGATGATGAGTCAAAATAACAAGCAGGTTTGAAAGACCAATACAATGAAGAATATTAATGGTCATCGTTACATTATTAATAGGTCATGTTGGAAAAAATTGGCTTTTGAAAATATTTGGACACCATTGTTTATGTTTGGACACCATTGTTTAAGCTTATTGAGTGGGACTCACAACTACTTATTTGTAGCTAGTCTACATAAATACGCGTTGTCTTTCATGAAGAGTTTGAAATGGTATATTCATCTATGCTTAAATGATGTAGAGAGAATGAGAAATAAACTTTTAACGTGCACTCATGAAATTGAAAAATGTTCAAAAAATGCCAAGGAAAATATCAAGTCCCACGTGGGAAAGAGATGAAAATAATTTAGAGTTCAAATATATTAGCCTTTTGTTATACCGTAATTTGCGAATCTTACAGACTTTCTCCTGTGCGTGTATTGGGGAACAAAAATTGTCAGCGCTTTGTGTTTTTTATTTTTATTTTTTATTTTTAACGTAAATATGATATTAACTACTGTTAATACGAGTTCAACCTTTATACCTAATGAACATTAAGAATTAATGTGATTATTTCCGGAATTCAACAGCCTCTTCAATTTATTTTAGCCGGACAAGAGTTAAACTTTGTTTAATTTCTGCCTCAACGCCTATCTTCTTCCTCCTAATTTTATCATCAAAACATATATGCTCCCATTGAAAGACCTAGTCGGGAAAACACGGGCCTACGAACTAGAAAGAATCGCCACATGTAGAGAATTAATGCAGAGTAAAAGAGGAAAGAAAATAAGGACAAATTTTCCTTTTGTAATCAATACTAAAAGGCACAATTAGTGTTAGCACCATCCACTTTAATAAAAAAACGAGGCTCCACAATATGAGATTCGCTGATGAAACCTATCTTCTTTTGATGAGAAAAGAAAAAAAAGAAAAAAATTAGGAGGAGAAAAAAGTGAAATATAATTAACAAAAAAAATAAAAATAAATTACATCAACATTCAAATACCAACGTTAAAAAAATTTCATTGAACTGTTTGAAAGAAAAAAAAAAGGAAAAGTAATCTAACATGATTATATAGCCGTTGCACTGTTATATCTTTTTCTTTTTTAATTACATCTCAATATATACACTTATATAATTTTTTTTTCAAAATGATAAACATACGTTGTTTTAAAAATAAATAAATATATATATAATAAACTTTGGATAGGCCTGTCCACCAGACTCAAAAGTGAGATGTGCCCGACCTTTGACGAGTCAGGCTGGCCCTCTTAGACTAAAAATGCAGACAACGGACTATCTCACTTAATATAATCCATATTTACAACTTTAGAGTTGAGTAATAGACTGTAACCCCATTGAAAACAAAAACAAAAACAAACAAAAAAAATCCTTATATAACCCCTACAACAATATTATCCTTTAATTTTATATTTTTATGCTATTTATTTCTTTAAAAAAAATAATAAACATCACTATTAAAATAATGTCTAACTCCACCATTGATGACAACCATTTTTTAAAACTATCAAATTGCAACCATTATCATCTGCATATATAGGATGATTACGATAGGAGCTACCTCATCGAATTGTTGTGTTTTCTCATGCATATTTTTATGATTGGCTAACCAAGTTAGAGTGTCATGGATGCATATTTATCATCCATTGTGGGAGTTTTTTTTTCTTTTGTTGCAACAAAAACTTATAGCGTCACATATAATTATCTCAGAGCTTTGGTGGCCAAAAAAAAAAAAAAAGAAAAAGAAAAAGAAAAAGTAGCCCTATCAAAGTTTGTGTGGTCCAGATGATGAGTCAAAATAACATGCAGGTTTGAAAGACCAATACAATGAAGAGTATTATTGTTTGAAAGTCATCATTATTACATTATTAGTAGGTTATGTTGGAAAAAATTGGCTTTTGAAAATTCATATTTGGACACCATTGTTTACGCTTATTGAGTGGGACTGACAACTACTTATTTGTAGGGTCTAGGTATGAGAGAATGAGAATTAGAAATGTATGAGAGAATGGTTTGAAAGACCACGAATATTTAAGATGAAGAATATTATTGTTTGATGGTCATCATTACTTTATTACTGGGAAAAATTGGCTTTTGAAAATTCATGTTTGAAAACCATTGTTTGGGATTATTGAGTGGGACTCACAACTACTTATTTGTAGCTGGTCTACATAAATACATGTTATCTTCCGTGAAGAGTTCGAAATGGTATGTTCATATATACTTAAATGATGTAGAGAGAATGAGAAATTAACTTTTAATATGCACTCATGAAATTGAAAAATGTTGTAAAAATGCCAAGGAAAATATTTAGTCCCACATGGGAAAGAGATGAAAATAAATTAGAGTTTAAATAGATTAATTTGCTTCTTTATTACACCGTAAAGTTGCGAACCTTAGAGGCTCTCTCTTGTGTGTGTATTGGGGGACAAAAATTGTCATGTTATGCGTATTTTTTTTTTAACTTAAGTATGATATTAACTACTGTTAATACGAGGTTAACCTTTAAACCTAATGAACGTTAAGAATTAAGGTGATTATTTTGGGAATTGAACAGCCTCTTCAATTTATTTTAGCCGGACAAGAATCAAACTTTGTTTAATTTTTGCCTTGAAGCCTATCTTCTTCCTCCTAATTTTATCATTAAAACATATATGCTACCATGAAAGAAAATAAGAACATATTTTTCTTTTGTAATCAGGGATCAATACTACAAGACACAATTAGTGTTAGCACCATCCACTAACAAAAAAACGGGATTCCACGACATGAGATTCACGGATGAGACCTATCTTCTTTTGATGGACAAAAAAAGTGCTAAATCGATGACATTTAGAGAATCTCCAATTGAATGTTAAATTTGTGTGTCAATGGAAAATTTTGACATTAGGATTTTTTTTTTTTTTTTTTTTAAAGATGCTCTCTAATAAAATGTTATCTTAGTGTCAAACTTGTCATATGGTAAACTTGATGGCAAATAAAACACTAATGACCAATGACAAATTTAATATTTGATTTCTCTAGGAAGCATGGTGTCCTGACATTTAAGTCACTAAACTATTTTTATTCTTGAATAATTTAAATACGAAAACTTTACTTTTATGAGTTTCAAAGTTTATTGATGATAACAAACGATAAAATTAATATTAGAGATAGCACTACACATTCAAGATAAATATATATAGAAAGGAGAATAAGGTAGGAAAAAGACAAAAATTTTTGTTCCAACTTGTACGTTGGCTTTCTTTTTTTATATTAGTTATTTTTTTAATATTTAGTCTGTGTATGATTCCAAGGGCTTTATTAGATTTAGTCATTTTTTCATTTACTTTAATCCAATAGCTTATATTGATCCACATGGCATACCATTTTTTTTTTTTTTTTGACATCTTGCGCATTAATATGATAGCCTCATTAGGAGTACACAATAAACCATTTTTGTTTTTTACTTATCACAAAAGGTCAAATTATTTACTCTTCCACACTTTTTTAAAAAAAATAAATACTCTCTTTGTAAAATGTTTGTTGTTCTACTTTTTCTTTTGTTCTTTTAATTTTAAAAATTTTAATTTCTCATAATATTATTTATAGAGAATTCTATGTATCTAACTTGTCATATTGAAAATTACTATTAGTTTATTTTTTATATATTTTCATAGAATAATGATTTTTCGTAGAGAGACATTATTATTTATACTCATTTTCAAGTTTTTTTTTTAGTCAAACAAATGGAAACTAAAAAAAAAAAAAAATTTTCAAATAGGATTAGAAAGGTCGTAACATCGGTGGAGTCAAAGCCGAGAAAATGGGAAGAATTTTCATTGCAAAATCAAAGAGATCAAGATTCGAAAGCAACGTTATTTTTCTGGCCTTTCTTCTCTAGAGTTTTCAACACAATAATTTTCATTTCTGTCGACGTCCGATTTGGAAGTATACGTGTCCCAACTCTCTTGCGACCTTTTGCCTTGTCCTCTTCAGCAAATTAATGAAGCAGGTGAACCCGTTTAATTTACAGGCACGAATTTAGTCAATTTAGATAATTTGATTCAAATTGAAATATCTAAGTCAAAACATTTGAACTTTCTAAACTAACGTTTGGACATATATATATATATATATATATATATTATACATATTGGTTTCTGTTTACCAAACAAAAAAGAATTATTACGATATATATTCAAGGACTGATTAGCCGCCCTCACATGATGTCCTTTTACTGATTCCCAAACTATGTATATAGCAATTTTTCTTATATATTGGTTTCCAGCCAAAAACAAAAAATAGTTTCATATTGATGGATTCTGTAGAATCAATCAGAAATCTTTAGATTTTTTTTTTTTTTTGGTGAATTTTTTTTCATATTTTTTTTTTATTTATTTATTTTGTGAAATCTTGTTTGAGTACTAAAACAACTTGGGAATCCTAGAAGAAAAATAAGAAAAGGTTATAGTGTTGGATGGTGGGTTAGAAAAAGAAGAAAAAAAAATACAATCAATTTTTTGGAATATTATAAGAGGTATATAATTAAAATTTTGATGAAGTGGTGGCTAGACATAGCCTAACAATATCACGCATGACATAATTTAAAGATATAAGTTCGAATCATCCATCCCTAAAATTCAAAAAAAAAAATTGATAAAGCATAGTAATAAATTAAATTTCAATTTAATTTAATGAGTGGTTTTAGAAATGGTGCGGGGGAGTGTAGAATGAACTGTGACAATAGACTTCCCTTTAAGATTGCCCAATTAGTTTATCACTTCGCTATCTGTGAGGTAAACACGCATCCAAAATTCCCGAGTGGTGACCCTACAATATTCTTATATGCATGTGAATTGAAGACAAATAACATACTAAACACTTGTCAACATTTATCACCTCTTAGTAACTTGTCCCCTTAAATTTTTAATTTTGACAATTTATTCTCTAAACTTTCTAAATTATTACAATATGCCCCATTTAGTTAATTTTACATTTTAAGATTTGAATTGGGAAGACTTGTGTTAGTATTTGTATTAGATTTGAAAATTTTTTGTCTGAAATGAGATTTCTGTCTTCATGTGAGACGTAAGTAAGCTCTTAGTGGCCAATTTAACAAAAAAAGTTATGGCGTGTGTATATTGCAAATTATAAAAGTTTAAAAAGCAAATTGTCAAAGGATAACAAGTTTAAAGGGCAGTAGTATTAAATATTCCACATTGAAATTATTGCATTCTTATACGTGAATTGAAGAAAAATAATATAATGAATACTTGTAAACCTTCTTCTCACAAAGTAGGTCAGGTAATGAATAGTAGGAAAAGGTACATTGTTTCTTCAAGGCAACTTGATCCACCATCTAAATGATCAACTTTTACATACTAAACATTTGTAAATCTTGTTACCATTAGCAACTTGTCTCTCAAACTTTTAATTTTGACAATCTATCTCATGAACTTCCTAAATTATCGAAATGTGCCTCATTTAATTAACTTGACATTTGAACTCAAAAAACTTGCATTATGGTTTGTATTAGATTTGAAAATTGTTAATCCAAAATAAGATTTTTCATCTTTACATGAGATGCATGTAAGCTCTCAATGACCAATTTAACGGAAAGTTAAACAATATATATGTGGAACATTTCAACAATTTATAAAAGTTTGGAAAGCATATTATCCAAATTAGAAATTGGAGGAGGTTGTAAATTGTTAAAAGATGACAAATTTAAAGGGCATCAATAATGAATACCTCACATCCAAACTATCCGAGCGGTGACTCTACTATATTCTTCTGTGAATTGAAGAAAAATAACACACCAAACACTTGTAAACTATCTTCTCTCAATCTAGGTAATGATAATAAGAAAAGTTATGCAGTTTCTTCAAGCATCATGATCTTGTACGCTATTAGAATGATGAAATTCAAGTGCCACTTGATTAACACCTAAAGATGTACTTGCAAAGCGGTCGGTTGTAGTACAGATCAAACTGTCGTATCCACAATGAGGTGACAACAAAACAAATAATATTATTAGAGTTAAACGTTAAAGAGACAAGGAAATAAAAGAATAAAAAGTGCATATATTTTTGGTGGATTTTTGTGATAGAGAAAATAAACAAAATATGAAAGAGATAAAATTTAGGTAAGAAAAATTCAATAATAAATGAGGTAAGGCATCTTGAATCATTCATATACTTCATTCTCGAATTTGAATCTAATATTTGATTTATGACTCAATTGCACGCTTCACATTCTAAACAAACAACTGGAAAAATATGTAATTAAATATTAACAAAGATAACAAAAGTTCTTCTTTTTTTTTTTTTTTTTTAGAAAAACAATACAAAATCAATATTGATAGTTTTTTTTTCAAACACATTTTAAGTTCTCTTTTTGACTTCAAATTGTCTTTTTTTTAACTAAACGCACATTTTTAAAACTCAACTCAACTTCAATCAAAATATTTTCAAAACTCCATCTCTAATTATTCTCTCAAACAGCGCATTGTTAGATCGATATGGGGACATGACATTTTAGTATATATATTTGTTTTTTTCCATGACTTTTGGTACGATATTTTGCATTTTCTCATTTGATGAGTTTAATGGACTTTTCCCTGGATTGAAAACTTGGATATCCATGGATATTAATAAATACCTTGGATAGACGCATAAATGTACATATATTTGTAAGAATAAATTTAACATGTGATTTTAAGAATTATTGAGATTTCAAAAGTTGGAAAATGGTCTGTGAAAATTGGCCCCTATACGCATAACTTGGAATTCGAGAATTCGTTTTGCTTGATGACATTGAGATAGGATATGGAGATCGTTGTCCTTATAAACAAACCTGAAACCCGATTGAGCCACTCTAGAGTGTAGGTGTGGGTGGTAAGGCCTTTTTTTCCCCCCTGCAAACTAAAGATCGAACTTCATTTAGAAACACAGAAAAAGGGCTAGTGGGCATAAAACTAAACGAGGCAAAACACTAAGACAAAAACATATATGGAAAACAGGAGTGACTTCTAGTTAAACAAAGCTAGGAGTATGGTTGTTCAAGAAAACCGGCCACCGAAGACCACCACAACCGGTCGATCAACACCCAACACCGTCAAAAGGTGAAATTAGCCGCCTATTATGTGGACAGCTCGGTGCTCAGTGGGATATGGGACGGTCTAGAATCGAAACCGAAACGGAAATGGAAGCCTCAAATGTTGATCGCAATTAAAGGCAGAGATAGAGATTGATAAAAGCTTAAATATTGATCGGAATAACCATTTAGATCATCGACTACCCTTCGATGACACCGTGAAACTAAATGAATTCAATTATTTTTTTCCTTGTATATAAAGGATAAGTTCAAAAATTTCTCTCAATAAGACATTTACTCAAGACGATTTTTTTGAGGTAAAAACTAAAATGACTAAAAGGTAGAAACTCTAATTTACCTACTATATTTTTTTTTTTCCTGAAAAAACAATTAAAATTTTAATTAATTTTTTGAAAGTCAATCAATTCCAATTTAAAATTTTTAATTTAAATCGGTATATCAAACGCTCCCTAAATTTGCAAAAATAACATATTAAATAAGAAATAAATGTGAGGCCATCAGCGGAAAAGAAAAGGAAAAAGAAGAGAAGAAAATTATTATGATATTAACTACGTGAACTAACTTTCTCACGTTCTTTTAAGTTAAATTATGCCTTGAAAATGATTTTAAAAAAAAACACAAAAGTTAATAATAAAGTAGAAACAAACCAAACGGCTAAATAAATTTAGCAACAGTATGAGGGACAATTGGATATGGTATTTTAAAAGTTGAGTTAGAAATATGTCTTTGGGGGAAAAATTTTAAAAAAAGTTATGTGATATAGAAAATAATGCAAAATTTTAAAATGTGTTCAGAAAATAAATATAAGATGGATATTTTCTTATTCATCTCGTCAATACAAGTATTTTGACATTAAAAATCATCTCATTTTAATTTGAAATGAGAAAGTTATGGAATTTTAAAATTGGAGTTTTTGGAAAATAGAAGAGAGAGAAAATTTGTTATAAAGTTGAAATTTTGAAATCCTGATGATAAAATACCATGAATTGGCACCCCAAATGGGCCCAGATTCTTTCTTTTAATAGTACTAGTTGTATGGAGCGGAAAAAACAAGTAAATTAAGAGCAAAAAAAAAATTCCATGTGACAATGATGTGGCCATCACGTAACGATCACATGACGATCAAGTGGCTATCACATGACAAACACAGAGAGCATGATCAAAAGAGCTATTGGCTTTTTTAAATATACTAGTTGTATGGCACATGTGAAGAATAGACAAACAAAGTAAAGCAAAAATAAAAATAGAAGAAAAAAATAAAAAAAAATTCACTTGATGATGATGTGGCAATCATGTGGCGATGGCATGGCTGTCACGTAAAGAAGCCATGACAAAAAAATGCTAGTGGCTCTTTTCAATACCTGTGAGAGATATGTAAGAGATGATGCAAATCAAAAAAAAATTATGGGCAAGTCTTATTAGTCTTGAAGTTGAAGGGAAACCAATCTAAATTATGGCTCCTTGATTTTTCTGCACAAATCCGTAATTGTTCTTAAGAGTGAGATTGTTCCGGGTGAGGTTACGCGTGCATACTATTTGGTAGGTGGATTTTCATGATAAACAATTTATGATAAAATATTATTAATGAAATGTTTACCCTCCATGATTGTTTTTGTGACCTTATTACAGGTGTTATATACAGTAGAACCTATAATGGTAAAATCTTTTACCGTTATTAATCATTTTGTATTATGATTTTTTTCCCCTAAATGAACTAAGCTTGTAATTCAACTTAATTTAGTTTCGGTATTAATGTTAGAAGATGACTATCGGTATCCGATGGTAAGATACCTATTCGGTATATCTTTAAAAGCTTGGATAGAGAGAGAGTTTTAAATTTATATATATTAATATAATCTATTTCGATTGGTTTGAGATATTCAATTTTAAATGTGAGTGCTTAAAAATTAAAAAAAAAAATGGGTGAAATTTAATGTTTTCTGAAAAAAAATAATTAAAAAATTTAGAGGAAACAAATATGGGATAAAATTGCAAAATTTTCTATCATGGGGCAAAAAAAATATAAAATATCCTTAATCTTATGGACTAAAATAGAATATTTTAAATATCCGTCCCCACCAGCCCCTGCTCCTGGCAGCCACGATTAACTATGTTGTTGAAGTTCAACAAAGCAGTGACGTGAGAATTGTAGATTCGGCGATTGTAGTCTTCCAAATCTATTTGAGTACTATAATCATGAACAATTCACTAGAAAAGTGAAAAAAAATTAATCCCAATTTCCGTAAATTTTCAACACTCTTGATTCTTTTTTCCATATTTTTTTTAAGGGCAGGGAGTGTTTTTTTGTTTCTTGAAATTTCTTTTTTAATAAAAAAAAAGTAAGAATTTTTGTCATTTGAAAGTTAAAACAAACGTAATTATAGAGTCTCAGAATTACCATCGTATCAGTGTGAAATGATTTTTTTAAATACTCTATCTCAACTGTAACTGTTAGACTTATTTTTAAATGTGTTATTGAAATAAAATTATCCAAATATTTCTCCAAATACAATTAAAATATCCCAGTTAAATGCTCTATTTAAATGATGATAACAAAACGCATATTCAAATTGTAATCCGAATGAAGCCAAAAATGGCTTTCTTAGACTCATTAGCCAAAAAAAAAAAAAAAACATGTATAGTTATCCCTATACTTCTCTTGTGAACTCACAACTTTGCTTAACTCATTATTTAAGAATAAAATACGAATTCTATCCACTCCAAATTAATTTATGCCCAAAATGCTTTCTCCAAATCCGTTGCAGTGCATAGACACGTGTTTTGACCATAAACTGATTACAACCGTTTAAGTGCCACTTTTGACCGCCATCTTCTTATATTAATGTTCTCTTGACATCATCAATACTCAATAGTCTCCACTAAGACCAACCTTTGAGTACGCATTAATCCACATCTCACGTCGGCATTGACAAACACATTAAATTATCTATGTAATCCAAAGCCCTCATAATTCAGACACAATGATATAATTATTAGAAGCATGTTTTATCACTGAGTTAATAGCTTGTCATGTGGGCCTCTCAATCTAATGATATCAATTCTTCGTTATTTCATACTAATACACCTTGGACGATCCATAAAACACATTAAACTAATTCTTGCGACTAAGAGCCCTCATAGTCTAGATACAATGACGCAATTATCAGAAATGCATTCTACCATCAAGCTAATAACTCGTCATGCGAGACTTTTGTTGATTATTGTTACACGATGCTTGTAACTCTCAGTCACAATTACAATTACCTCTATTAATAAACAACGCAGACTAAGCAGTCATGTGAAATTGCATTCTATAAAAAAAAAAATATGTGGAATTATATATTCGGCCGTAGCAGTCATCAATTTTATTTGAGTACTAAAAATCATCATCTCACTAAAGTCAAAATATTATTCCCAATTTCCACAAGTTTCCAACACTTTGGTTCTTTTTTTGAATATTTTATTATTTTGAAAGGGCAGGGGTGTGTGTGTGTGTTTTTTTTTTTTTCCTTAAATGTGGTTTTTTTTCCCTTAAAAGTGGTTTATTTTATTATTCTTTTTTCAAAAGCCCTTACAATTCAGACACAATGATATAATTATTAGGAGCATGTTTTATCATTGAATTAATAGTCTGTCATGCGGGCCTCTCAATTTGATGATATCAATTCTTCGTTATTTCATGCTAATACACCTTGGATGATCCATAAAACACATAATTACCCCCACGTTGTTGTGAGCCGTCCGGTCTCATCTCCTTTGGTGGCTAGCCAAATACTGTTGTAGTTCGTCATTTCAAAGTTTTTCAATGTGGACTCGGCTAACAATCGACAAATATTTTGCATGCACCCACGTCATCACGTTCACCAACTTTTTATTTTATTAATTTATTTTTTATCGCAATTTCTTTTTTGATAAAGCACCATAAATTAAAGTCTTATTTGGAAAGTTATCTCATCTAATCTTTTCGTTCATTATTCCTGTTAGTGAAAGGGAAGAAATGGTATTACTGCTTTGTGCTTGTTAAATCGCACAGAAGACCATTAAAAGTACCTAGATTGGCCTTTACAATCTATATTAAGCATAAAAAACACTAATCAGTTAAAATTTAGATAAAATAAACTTTAATAATTTACTGTAGCAAGATTAGCCTTTCAAAGATTTTAGAGATTTGCTCATTTTAAAATTTATTTTGTCATTTTTAGATATATATTTTTTTAGTTTTTAACGAATAAGCAGTATTCAAAATAGTGTTTAACATAAATTAGAAAGGATAATTTTGATATTTTAAAAATTTAACCGCTTAATCAGTCTTTTATGTCTGATTTTACAAAGGTAAGGATGTTCTAGATATTTGCATACTATGGTCCTATTTGACATTACTTTGGAGCTACTTTTAGATTATTACAAATTCTACTACAAATTTAGGGTATTTGTTAAACTCTGCTTTTGTCCAGCAATTCTAAAAACTGTAAGATTATTTAAGAAATAGATCAAGGATTGCTATTGCATAGTAGCTTCCGCTGTAATTATACACATTTGTTAAAATATCCTTAACAATAAATAATAATTTCTGTCTATATACTTTATTTATCTCCATATCAAATAGCAAAATTACATTCAACTATTTGCTTAAAACTTGTAAATTCTTTTCCTCTTAAAAATAATTTTCGTTAGTATTATATTATAATTTATTATTACTTCTTTAAAAAATTGTAATATTTATGTGTACTTGAAGATGATAGTAAATATTTCAAAAAAAAAAAAAAAGATGGTATTTCTAAAGAAATAATTACGCATCTTGGTGTTAGAGAATCATCACCACGGTGGTCTCTACTATAAACATCTTTAACAAATTTGCTTATAAAACCAAACTAGACTTCTTCACTAGAGTCGCTCGAAAACATAAAATATTATGAAAAGATAAGATAGTTATATAGTTTTGATATAAAATATTATGAATATTGAATTTGTCCGACAATAACTATGTAGAGTAAAGTATTTACTAAACCAAAACATAGTAGGTCCTTTTTTATCATGCATAATAATTTCTTTTATAGTTTATCTAACATCTAACATTCTACTTCATTTTAAAATAAATTTACCAAACACTTATTTGTTTTCAGACACAATAACATTAAATCCATAACAATTATTGCAAAAATTTAACGTAGCACAACAATGTCAAACTAGCCTTATACTAGCTCCTTCATAGATTACAGAGACAAATAGGGGTGGATCCAGGGGGTGCCCACTGAAATTTTTGATTATTTTATTTTGACCCTAAAATTTTTATAATTTTTACAATTTAATCCCACTAAAATTTTAAAATTATTATATAGTCCTTACTTTGTTCCCATTAAAAATAAAAAATTCCCACATTATCCCCACCAAAATTAACTTTATAGAAAAAAGTTTATATTTTCACTACTTTACCCCAATTAAAATAAAAATTCTAACAGAAATCCACTAAAATTAAAAATTCTCACATAACCTCCTATAAAATATATTTTTTCTTAAAAAACATTTTGTTATACGCCTTTATTGAAATAGATTTTTGACTCCACCCCTGTAGACAAAATATATATTTTTTAACTTAATGACGAGGCATTCAAAGTCTTCACTTGATATAAAGTCAGATATGTTATTATCGTTATACTATTACTTATGCAACCATAATGATATTTATTTTACAGATTTTTTTTAGACCAGACAAAAATGATAATTGACAGAAAGGACATTTTAGGTATTTTTTTCTAAACTTTCACGCCTGTGCGGCCGTGCCTAAAAACAGTCTATAAAAGCCCGATTAGCCAGTGCTCTGGACGACAGCTTCGGTAACCAAAATACGGGGAAAAAAATAATAAAAAATTTCCGAAAAAATGTCTTCGATGACACTTAACGGAGTTCAGGTTGAGAAAGCGGCATTTCCGCCACGGTGACGCCTCCGGGATCAGCGAAGACTCTGTTCCTCGGCGGCGCAGGTTGGTGCAGAATTATGAACTCACCGACAACTGTACTTTTTCAGTCGTTTTTCGGTTTTACGTTTTGTTTATTTTAAAAAACGGCGGTCGTTTTGATGATATGGCGCAGGTGTGAGGGGTATGGATATCCAGGGGAAATTCGTGAAGTTCACGGCGATCGGAGTTTACTTGGAGTCTAACGCCGTCACGTGGCTCGCCGACAAGTGGGAGGGCAAGTCGGCCGATGAGTTGACGGATTCCGTCCAGTTCTTTAGGGACATCGTAACTGGTAATTTAAGGATTCTTTCTCTTAATTATTATTATTATTATTATTTTTTAACTTGGAGTGAGAGAAATCTAACTCATGAAATGGTGTCTGAAATTATCGTTTAATTGTGGTAACGATTTTGAGTTGTTTTTATTTGTTGGAAAAATTATGCACATTATATAAGAATCATTGACTCGCTTTGAACGTCTTGCCAAAAAAAAATGACTCTTATTGAACGTCTCACTAAAAAGAGTTGACTCTTTGAAAAAAAAAAAAGTGATTATTTTAGTTCGAGTCCTTGATAATAGGATACACTATTGGTTGTGTGTGTGTGTATTTTTTTAGTAAAGGTAGTATATATTTTTAAACATTAGGTTTACTCGAAATCATATAAAAAAAATACAAAATTGATGATCTATATCTAATGATTCAGAAATGCAATTCTTTCGAGTATAAGTTATTTTTAATAAGCTACGGTAGAAATTGCTTTTTAGTTTTTCAGAACTTATAGAATTTTGATACATTTACATTTATGTTATTCACTTATAATTTTATTTTGACTTGTATTCATTGCTCTTTTTTAGGTCCGTTTGAGAAGTTCACTCGGATAACGATGATTTTACCGTTGACGGGAAAACAATACTCAGAGAAGGTGGCAGAGAATTGCGAGGCAATCTGGAAGTCTCTGGGGATTTACACTGAGGCAGAGGAGAAAGCCTTGGAAAAGTTTCTTCAAGTTTTTAAAGATCAAAACTTATTGCCTGGATCGTCAGTTCTCTTCACGCAGTCTCCCTCCGGTTCCTTGATGGTTAGTAAATTAAGTATTATTCTTAAGGTTACTTTTCATTATTTTCTGTTATTATTATTGTTTGTTTGTTTTTGCAAAGAAGTCAAATTTACACCACTAACTTCGTAGTGGTAGGAAACTCCAATTTAGATTTGTGTCACTTCTAACAAGTACACCTAGTACAAAACGTTCTAATATGGGTCAAATATATATTGTTAGCAATATATATATACATATATATATATAGCAAATACAGTCCAAGGAATAACCTGGAATAGACTTAGTAATTTTGATGAGAGATTTCAAATTTGACTGTAATAAAAATGTTTGAGATTGTTTTTAGACTATGGACTTGTTATTTATTGGTACGGCTCAAGTTATGCATTTCGTCTCCTGCACTTAAAAGAAATAACTACTATTGATCTCCACCCATATATATATGTATGTATTAAAAAAAAAAAAAAAAAAAAGGAAGGTTTTGCAGTTCAAGCAAAAAAAATTAAAAAAAAAATTTAGTTAAGGTCTTATGCACGTTTTTCGGATTTTATTGAGATATATGTTGACTATCTTAAGCCTAATTATTACTCTGAAGTAGAGCTAGTATGCGAATTTACTTTCTGTGTAACTATTTGTTTAGTTTTGCAATTTTATTGCTCTAGGTACTAAAGAATTATAGCGTTTATTGCATTTTATAATGTCTAGACGAGTCTTTTAATTCTTTTCTCTTAATTTTAACAATAGATAAGCTTCTCCAAAGATGAATCCATTCCAGAAAAAGAGAATGCTGTTATAGAAAATAGGCTACTATCGGAAGCGATTTTGGAGTCAATCATTGGAAAGCATGGAGTTTCTCCGGAAGCGAGGAGAAGCCTGGCTTCAAGTTTAGCGGAATTGCTAATAGATCAGAACAAGATTCCTCACCACCTGCCCCACGGAGAGAAGAAAATGTCAAGTGGTGGAGGGGATATGCAACAAGGATTAAAATTAATTAGGGAAAGCAAATTTCACGCTGATATGCTTTCTATCTAATCTCATCTCTGGATTTCCATTAATAAGGGCAAGCAAAATGTGTGTGTATATGTTTTATACTTATATGAATAAAAAAAATAATTTCTTGCCATTACTAGAGGGAATTGAACAGAGGGCAAGAAGCTCACTTTTCTCATGTGGTGAAGCTTTGATGGCCAATCTCTTCTCTCCGAACCTAGCCTACTCAAGATCTTCGATGTTTCTCCCCACGAGCGATCTACCTGATAGCTATTATTGTAGTAATAATATTTCTAATAATAATTTCACCCTTGTATTAATTATCATTTATTTTATTTTGATATGATTTTGATTCGATAAAGTTAAATATATACGAGTATCAATAAGGATGTATTTATTATATAAATTTTGATAAATTCTAGCAATAATATTAATTATGACAATCTATATATTTTTTCTATCCACTCCAAAAAGTAGCCCCGACATATTGAGTACTATGATCATCACTTCACTAACAAAAGTGAAGCAATTCCCTATTTCCAAGTTTCCAAGCTCTCTGGATTTTTTTTTTTTTTTTGTGGGATAAGTTGGCGTTAGTTAATTAGCACTTGAGAAGCACTACAGATGGTATTCCACTAATTTAGTTGAAAAAGAAGCCTTAAAAACAATAATTTTAATCTCGATTTGTGAATACCAATTAGTAAATATATTTTTATCTATTGATATAATTAATTAATATCTACTTACATATTATATAAATTAATGTTTAGATACTGATCTTCTAGTAGTAGTCTGGTAGCATGGTTTTTTTGGTGTACCAGACCTTTTGTTAGGAGCCGTGGTAATGCATGACGCTTCCTTTTTTTTTTTTTTTTTTTTTTTAGGAAAAGCTCAGCATATCTATACCTATACAATATATATATAAAAAGGAGAAAATCTTTTACTGTTATCGTCCAAAACGCACGTTCAGGACGAAACTTGTGTTTTGGGGGTTTTAGGCCATTGTTCCGCAGACAGACGGGGAGAGAGGGGAGGGAAGAGGAGAGAGAGAGAGAGAGAGAGAACGAGAGAGAGAGAGTTGATGAAGTGAGAGAGAGAAGAGAAAAAAAAATATAAAGATTTTTTCTTAGTAAAAATATTTATTTATATACTATTTTAATATATATATTTCATGTTTTGTAAATATTTGTATGTTCTTGTAATTTATTTTAAATAGTTTGTTACAAATAAGTCATATTGATTTAAGAAAACATTTTTATTAAATATTAAAATATTGTCTTTAAAACAAAAATTTTTTATTTTTTTCATTTTGGTCATTTTTTGATATTGGTTTGGTCTATTCTTAACATTTTAGTTTTTTGATGTTTTTGATCTTTTTAATGCTTTCTTTTTTCAACTTCAGGTATTTTGTTGGTTTTTTTTTTTTTGTCTAGTTTTTATTTATATGTTTTTTTTTTCTTATTTAGATAAATTTTCTCAAACAAGTCCAATTATGTGCGCATCGCACATATTTTTAAACTAGTATATACATAAAAGGGAATAATTCTTACTGTTTTCATCCAAAACACACATTTTGGACGAAACTTGTGTTTCTCCATCTCTAATTCAACTTCAACTCCATCAAAATATTTTCAAAACTCCATCTCTAATTTCAATCAAAATATTTTCAAAACTCCATCTCTAATTATTTTCTCAAACAGCCCATTGTTAGATCAGTTGGTGATCAAGGCATGACATTTTAGTATATACACTTGTTTTTTTCCATGACTTTTGGTGTGATATTTTGCATTTTCTCATTTGATGAGTTTAATGGAACCTTGGTTTGAAAACTTGGATATCCATGGATATTAATAAATACCTTGGATAGACGCATAAATGTACCTATATTTATACGAATATATTTAAAATGTGATTTTAAGAATTATTGAGATTTCAAAAGTTGGAAAATGGTTTGTGAAAATTGGCCTCTATGCGCATAACTTGGAATTCGAGAATTCGTTTTACTTGATGACATTGAGATAGGATATGGAGATCGTTGTCCTTATAAACAAACCCGAATCCCGATTGAGCCACTCTAGAGTGTAGGTGTCGGTGGTAAGGTTTTATTTTATTTTATTTTATTTTATTTTTTGAGGTAAAAACTAAAATAACTAAAAGGTAGAAACTCTAATTTACCTACTTATAATTATGTTCTATGCTTTAATTACATTTTAATATGTGATCAATTCACAGCTTTTATACTTAACAAAATTCATTACTAGAAGTGAGTGAGGAATTATGAAGTAATATATAAAATATTTTTAAAATCATAGAGTTTATGTTAAACTTAACAGAAAATATATTTTGAATTATTTGTTTAAAAAAGAAATTTTTTTTAATTATATAAAAATTAGGGAATTGAAAATTTGAGTCCAGAAGCAACCAATTTCTTAAAAAGAAAAAGAAGAACTACCAAGCTTATGGTTTTTTTAAGAGAGAGAAAACAACATCAAATTCATCTCTTAAATACGAAAAATTTAGGGCGCAACACTCTCAATCAAAATTGCCAAAAATGAAATATGAACGATTGGTAGATTTCTTTTCTTATTTAAGTTTCTTAAAATTTCCTATTTGGTTTTCCCCATTTTTTAGGTGTTACTCGCCAAATTTGAATACAGAAATTCTATATGTATTTATTTTCCTCTTGAGATATAACCTCTGTAAGAGATATTATTTATCACTCCTTTTTTATTTCCTTTTGATTTTCTTGTCTATCAATCTTTTTTTTTTTTTTTTAGGGTTTCATCCCAGATCATTTTTTGGGAGGTGCCTCTTCAAATCTGAACAAATTTATTCGTATGTTAAAACCATCTCTTCATCTTTCTGGTTCATGGGAAAACTATGAATTTTGGTTCAATTTGATTCAGCTTTTCCAGAGTTCCAAACTCAGCATGTTGCATTTCCAATGGAGGTAAAAGTTTGACTCATTAATTTGTACCTTGTCAATTATTGTTTGCAAAATGGGCCAAATCGCGTCAATGAGGATTCAACTTGTTATTTATTGTTTGTAAAATGGGACAAATCACATGAATGAGGATCCTATAATAATTGAAGCTAAAACAAAATTGACCTCTACAATTACAGGTTGCCTTGGGATGGAAAGAGAACAGAAGTGCATGAATAAATGGGGCAAACAAAGTGAGTGGGGCTAGATGAAGAATATGATTCTTTCTATGTTTACTTTTCTAGATTCTCATTCTATTTTCATATTTATTCGGACGATCTCTCAATATAGGCACCTTTTAGTTAATTCATTTGTCTATGTTCAATTTCTACTTTCAGGAATTGCCTTGGGTTTTGACAGAGCACACAATACCCATAACAGAGAATCTATTGCTGGCAAACAATTAATCTTGGAGAAACAACTAATCATTGTGATTTTGGCTCAAAAAATCCAATATGACTCCATCCCCAATTATCTCATTGTAAGATTCTCACTTGTTGTAAATCCTATTACATTTGTTTATTGGACGTATGGAACTCAACTAAGTGATATTTCAATATCTCATTGTCTATGCACGTGTATAATCTTTTGAATGTGTGGTTGTACCTTTTTCCTTCTAAAGATTTGCATGACAGTAGCCAATCTATGCATTGTTGAGTGCTAAATTGAAATTGGAAATGGTTCAAAGAGATCTATGTGTACTAGGGGTTTATGTAGTAACTAAACATTTCTTTTCTAGTTTCAGTATGACTGATCAATTCTTCTATATGATTGCCTAGTCTATAGTATTTACTGCTAGTAAAAATAGAAGTTGAATATCTTCTAATGATTTGATAGCTATACAAAATTGTTATGGCAGTATGTTTATGTCGTTTGGTAGGTCTTATAATTTCAGGAACTTTGGAGGTTTTAGAAGTTGGAGTACGTGCTGAATTTTCATCAAGCTGGTCATGACGAGTTTTGTACATTCTTCTAACCTTGCCCTTTCCTACTTGGGTTCAAACATTTGGTGGTTTTTCAAATGGGTTTAGATATCGTTATTGGAAAACTGTGTAAAGAGATTATAATTGGTTTTGTTTCTTGCACCACTGAATTGTTGTAATAGACTTCGTAAATGTTGATCATATAATGAAGTTTCAGAACATGATTTTTGTTTATTTGTCTGAGTGAAATGCAAAATGAATGTCTTATAAATTATACTATAATAATTATTGCATCTCTTAGATGATACAAGACTTTAAAAACACAGATTTAGAAGAGAAAAAAAAATGCTATCTAATGTTCAACAGCACCACAAAAATGCTATAAAAAAAAAGCATTAACAACTTCGAAGAAATGCTATAATATGTCTCCACTTTGAATGAAATGATTTCTATAGCGTTTTAATGGTGCTATAGAAGGTAGTTTTTGTTGCAGTGACATAATCCGAGATACACACAATATAGAAGTACTCGAACCGTACTAATTATATTCAATAACACAACTTGGATCTTCCTAATTATAGCTTTTTTTTTTTTTTTTTCAATTTGTTCTGGTTAATGATCTCTTTCAAATCAATTTTCGATAGAATATAAACATCGAGATCTGAGAAATGTACATTTGGAAGTACACGAACCTTATATAGTAACTAATTATATACAATAAATAAAACTTGGATCTTCCTAACTATGGCAGATTTTTTTTTCAATTGTTCTGAATAATAATCTCTTTCAGCTTGAAACCTGCAAGCAATTAAATAAAGTGTTACTTGTTTAAGCAATAGATTAAACGTTGGCACGTAATCTTCGCGCACCTAATCTCACCTACCGGTCAATAGTGATAGTACTCGACTCAATATTTTGGATACGAAAGGCTTCTTCTTCTTTCATCTTTCTCTTCACACCCAGAGAAACAAATAGATCACAAACAAACGGACAAAAAGAGATTCAAAATGGTCGCTGCGGCGTCATCCCTCACCCCGACTAGAGGTCGAAACCGTGGCATTTCTGCCTTCGGTTAAGCTCCCGGGCTTGAGCATGACAATGTTCCTTGGCAGTGCAGGTACAATATATACAAAAAGAGCATCAGTGCTGTTCTGCGTCATGCACCTAAAAGGATTATTTTATATTAATTATGGTGTTTAATATCATTTATGCCCTAAAGCTAGCGTTTTTGAAAAAGTAGTGATCCTGGTTACTAGTGATCACGTACAACATGAAACTGATAATTTTTTTTTATTTCTTTCTAATTAAGACTACACTGGGTGAGGCTTTGTAGGGTTCGGGGGGCCTGGTAGAAGACGGGATTTTCGTGAAGTACTCGGTGATAGGAGTGAACGTGATGTAAAAAAATTTCGATAATGTTTAGACTTTCACAGCATCTGGGAGGTATTTTGAGATATTTTCTTGCGTCGTACCAAAGGATTCTCCGTACTTTACTTCTTATCTGGAAACTAAAATTAATATTGACTTTGCAAAAAAAAAAAAAACTAATTTAATTTTCATTATCTATACGTTAATTAGGTCAGTTCGAGAAATTCTATCCGGTAACGCTAGTGTACCCGCTGACGGGCTCAAAGTTCGTGGAGAAAGTAGAAGCACATAGCATTGCCACCATGAAATCCGCCGGAGTTTACGGCGACGCAGAAATGAGAGCCACCGAGAATGTTGTCGAGTTATTCCAAAAAGAAAACCTACCTCCTAAAACTGGATTCCATTATGTACACTCAATCACCTGCTGGATCTCTACCGGTAATTTGTTGTTAACATTATGAAATCACTTTTTAAAGCTCTCTAGTTGTTAGTCATTTTTGCTTTTTTATTTTTTACTTTTTTAATTTTTTTTTTTTTGGGGTATTACTATGACCTTTTCATGCTATAATTCCTGGGTTGAGTATGGGCATTCGGAAAGGTTACAGGAATAATCTGAAGAGAGAATATGAACAAGAATAAAGAGGGCGAAAACTTGCTAACGGTTACTAGTAATTGGTATAGTAAAGTTTTTGGTGGTTAAGTTTTGTGTTGTGTTTACTACTTCTATAAATAAGCATTTTTGGATTCTGTTTTTAGTTACTAATACCATGATATTGTTTTGTATTTATAGTCTGAATTGGCTTCAGAAATTGATATTAAAACCACGTGATATATATCTTCTATAACATGACTTCGGTTTTGAAATATATTTACGAAAAAACAGCCTACCCTGATCAAATTGTTGCGATTTCTAATGCATAAATTTATCACTGGTTAACCAAGTTAGAGTTTCCTGAATATATGCATATATTTATCATCCATTATTGGAGATTTTTTCAACAAAAACTTTAGCGTCGCATGCAATTATTCAGAGCTTTGGTATATATAAAATATAAAAAATTAGCCCCATCAAAGTCATGTGTGGTCCATTTGATGAATCAAAATAACGAGTAGTTTTAAGAGGACAATATGATGAAGAATATTACTATTGGACGATCATCGTTACGTTATCACTAGGTGGTGGTGGAAAAAATTTCCTTTTGAAAAATTCATGTTTGGACACCATTGTTTAAGTTTATTTGAGTGGACTCACAACTTATTTGTAATCGGTCTAGGTAAATGTATTCTTCTCCATAAGGAGTTCAAAATAGTATATTTATGTGCTTAAATGTATGGGTGGGTGAATGAAAAATTAACTTTTGTCATGCATCCATGAAATTAGAAAATGTACGAAAAATGCTAAGGAAAATCTCAATGTCCCACGTAGGAAAGAGATGAAAATAATCTAGAGTTTAATAATAGATTTGCCTATTTTTTATATTGAGGGACAAAAATTGCGAGATCTGGGTTTTTTTTTTTTCGAACATAAATATGATATTAACTACTGTTAGCATGGAGGTTAACCTTTATACCTAAGGAACGCTAAGAATTAATGTGATTATTTCAGGAATTCAACAGACTCTTCAATTTATTTTAACAGGACAAGAATTCATTTTTGTTTAATTTCTACCACGAAGCCTATCTTCTTCCTCCTAATTTTATCGAAACATATATGCTACTGTGATATTATTATTATTTTTTTTAATAATTCATGATTTTGTCAGTTTGATTTCAAAGTGAATAAAAAAGAAAAGGTTAATGAGTGAACTTAAAGGAGTAGTTGCAGGCATAGCATAACAATAATCTGACTCTAATATCACACCTGACTCTATCTAAAGGTGTAGAGTTCGAATCACTACACCTCCAAAAAAAAAAAAAAAAAAACTCAAAGGATTGTCATGTGTCATGTCGGCCTAACATGCTTAAAATATGAGTACAATTCAGTTCACCAATTCATATCGTGCTTGGTGAGCCTAAACAAGAAAATTTCATGTGTCATATACGTGCCATGAAAAAAAAAAAAAATTCAAGTGGGCCTAACATGCTTAAAAAACTCAAAGGATTGTCACGTTTATGTCGGCCTAAAATGCTTAAAATATGAGTACAATTCAGTTCACCAATTTGTATCATGCTCGGTGAGCCCAAACCAAGAAAATTTTATGTGGGTACGTATTCCTTTTCATCTCTCCGTCTTTTCTTACACTCTTATATTTTTGCCTCTCCCTCTGTCATTTACCATTGAGTATGTAATTGCAAGTTACGACCATGATTGATTAATTATTACTTAAGGCCGACATACATGTATAACCTCCATTAAAATCCTCGTATAACCTCCATTATAACTTAATCCTTTTGTTTTATTTTTTATTTATTTCTTGAAAAAAAAAATTCATATACGATGCCCCTATTAAAATAGATGTCTGACTCCGCTATTGATGACAACCAATTTCTAAAACTATCTTTTTGCTACCATTATCATAAGCAATGTATAGGACGATTACGATGGGAGCTTAACTGGAGGATAGTTCTTTCAATTATTTAGGAACCCCAACCTTACTGTGATCGAACTGTTGTGTTTTCTCATTCATATATTAATGACTGGTTAGTCAAGGATTAGCGTACGTGTCCTGGATGCAAATTGAACATCCTTTATTGAGTATTTTTGCAACAAAAACTATAGCGTCAAGTACATTTATTCAGATCATTGGTAACCCCAAAAAAAAAAAAAAGAAAGAAAGAAAGAAAGAAAATTAAAGAAAAAGTAGCCCTATCAAAGTTTGTGCAGTCCAGATGATGAATCAAAATGAAGTGCAGGTTTAAGAGACCAATATGATGAAGAATATTATTGTTAGATGGTCATTGTTACATTATTACTAGGTGGTGGTGGTGGAAACAATTGGATTTTGATAAATTCATGTTTGGAAATCATTTTTTAGGCTGATTTAGTAGGACTCGGAACCTATTTGTAGTGGGTCTAGGTAAATATGTGCTCTCTTATATATGTAAGAAGTTCGAAATGGTATATTCATATGTTTAAATGATATACGGGTGAATGAGAAATTAACTTTTAACGTGCACCCATGAAGTTGGAAAATATCAGAAAAATACCAAGGAAAATCTCAAGTCCCATGTGGAAAAAGATGAAAATAATTTTGAGTTTAAATAGATTTGCCTATTATGTGTGTCGTAAGTTGTGGATCTTAGGGGCTCTCTCTTGTGCGTGTATGGGGAAACAAGTTTTGTCAGGTCTGTGCTTTTTGTTTTTCCAACATAAAAACTGTTAATACATGGAGGTTAACCTTTAAACCTAATTAGGAACGTTAAGAACTAATATGATTAATTATATCAGGAATTCAACAGCCTCTTCAATTTATTTTAGTTGAACAAGAATTAAAATTTGTTTAATTTCTGCCTCGAAGCCCATCTTCTTCCTCGTAATTTTAATATCAAAACATATATGCTCCCATTGAAAGACCTAGTCGGGAAAACACAGGCCTACAAACTAGAAAGAATCGCCACATGTAGAGAAATAACGCAGAGAAAAGAGGAAAGAAAATAAGGAGATATTTTCCTTTTGTAATCAATACTAAAAGGCACAATTAGTGTTAGCACCATCCACTAATAAAAAATGAGGTTCCATGATATGAGATTCACAGATGAAACCTATCTTCTTTTGATGGACAAAAAAAAAAGAAAAAAAATTAGGAGGAGAAAAGAGTGAAATCTATAATTAACAAAAAAAAATAAGAAAAATAAATTATATCAACATTCAAATACCTTTTAAAAATCGTGTATTGGGGGACAAAAATCGTTAGGTCTATGCTTTAAAAAAAAACATAAATATGATATTAACTACTGTTAATATGAGATTAACCTTTAAACCTAATGAACGTTAAGAATTAAGGAGATTATTTCCGGAATCCAACAGCCTCTTCAATTTATTTTAGCCGCACAAGAATTAAACTTTGTTTAATTTCTGCCTTGAAGCCTATCTTCTTCCTGCTAATTTTATCATCAAAACATATATGCTACCATGAAAGAAAATAAGTACATATTTTTCTTTTGTAATCAGGGATCAATACTAAAAGGCACAATTAGTGTCAGCACCATCCACTAATAAAAAAAGGGGATTTCACGACATGAGATTCATGGATGAGACCTATCTTCTTTTGATGGGCAAAAAAAGTGATAAATCGATGATGTTTAGAGAATCTCCAATTGAATGTTAAATTTGATGTACCAATGGTAAAATTTGATATTTGGATTTTTTTTTTTTTTTTTTTTTTTTGGGGTTAAAAGAGGTGCTCTCTAATAAAATGTTATCTTAGTGTCAAACTTGTCATATGGTAAACTTGATGGCAAATAGAACACTAATGACTAATGTCAAGTCTAATATTTGATTTCCACTAAACTATTTTAATTCTTGAATAATTTAAATACGAAAACCTTACTTTTCGAAGTTTCAAAGTTTATTGATGATAACAAAAGATTAAAATAACATTGGAGATAGCACTATGCATTCAAAATATATATAACATTAACATCAATGTATATCCATAATATATATATAGAAAGGAGAATAAGGAATGAAAAGATAAAAAATTTTGTTCCAACTTTTACGCTGGCTTTCTTTTTTTTTTTTTTTAATATTTAGTTGTGTATAATTCCAATTGCTTTATTAGACTTAGTCATTTTTTCATTTAATTTAATCCAATGGCTTACATTGATCCATATGACATACCCTTTTTTTTTTTTTTTTTTGACATCTTACACATTGGTCTGATAGCCTCATTAGGAGTACACAATAAACCATATTTGTATTTTACTTATCACAAAAGGTCAAATTATTTACTCTTCCAGACTTTTTTTTTTTTTAATAAATACTATTTTTGTAATATGTTTGTTGTTCTACTTTTTCTTTTGTTCTTTTAATGTTAAAAATTTTAATTTCTTATAATGTTATTTATAGAGAATTCTATGTATTTAACTTATGACATTGAAAATTACTATTTGTTTATTTATTTATATATATTCATAGAATAATGATTTTTAGTAGAGAGACATTACTATTTATACACAATTTCAAGGTTTTTTTTAGTCAAACAAATGGAAATTAAAAATAAATATTCAAATAGCATTAGAGAGGTCGAAACATCGGTGGAGTCAGAGCCGAGAAAATGGGAAGAACACAGAGCACCCGACCATTTAGGGCAAATGCGTTGCAAAATCAAAGAGATCAAGATTCGAAAGCAACGTTTTTATTATTCTGGTCTTTCTTTTCTAGAGTTTTCAACTCAACAATTTTCATTTCTGTCGACGTCCAATTTGGAAGTACATGAAGGAATAACGTGTCCCAACTCTCTTGCGACGTTTTATCTTATCCTCCTCAGCAAACAATGAACCAGGTGAACCCGTTTAATTTTCAGGTGCGAATTTAGTCAATTTAATAATTTGATTCAAATTGAAATATCTAAATCAAAACATTTGAACTTTCTAAGCTAACGTTTGGACATATATATATATTATACATATTGGTTTCTGTTTACCAAACAAAAAAGAATTATTACGATATATATTCATGGGCTGATTAGCCGCCCTTACATGTTATCCTTCTACTGATTACCAAACTATGTATACATGCAATTCTTTCTTATACATTGGTTTCCACCCCAAAAAAAAAAAAAATTTGTTTCTTCTTGATGGATTCTGTAGAATCAATCAGAAATCTTTAGATTTTTTTTTGTGAATTTTTTTTTCATATTTGTTTATTTATTTATTTATTTTGTGAAATCTTGTTTGAGTACTAAAATAACTTGGGAATCCTAGAAGAAAAATAAGAAAAGGCTTAGTATTGGTTGGTGGGTTAGAAAAAGAAGAAAAAAAATAGAATCAATTTTTTGGAATATTATAAGAGGTATATAATTAAAATTTTGATAAAGCAGTGACTACAGACATAGCCTAACAATATCACACATAACTTTATCTAAAAATGTAGAGTTCGAATCCTACATCCCCATAAAGCATAGTAATAAATTAAATTTTCAATTTAATTTAATGAGTGGTTTTAGAAATGTGGGGGGAGTGTAGAATGAACCGTGACAATAGACTTCCCCTTCAGATTACCCAATTAGTTTTTCGTAGAGAGATATTATTTATACTCAATTTCAAGGTTTGTTTTTTAGTCAAACAAATGGAAATTAAAAATAAATATTCAAATAGGCACGTTCCTCATACTAGAATTAGAGAGGTCGTCACATCGGTGGAGTCAAAGCCTAGAAAATGGAAAGAACATGGTGCACGCGGCCAGTTCGGGCAAATGCGTTGCAAAATCAAAGAGATGATCAAGATTCGAAAGCAACGTTTTTATTATTCTGGCCTTTCTTTTCTAGAGTTTTCAACTCAACAATTTTCATCTTTCAACGTCCGATTTGGAAGTACATGATGATATTACGTGTCCCAACGCTCTTGTGACCTTTTGTCTTGTCCTCTTCTGAAAATCAATGAAGCAGTGAACCCGTTTAATTTACAGGTACGAATTTAGTCAATTTAAATAATTTGATTCAAATTGAAATATCTAAATTAAAACATTTGAACTTTTTAAACTACTAACGTTTGGGCATATGTGTACATATATATATATATATATATATTTTTTACATATTGGTTTTAGAAATGGTGCGGGGAGAGTGTAGAATGAACTGTGACAATAGACTTCCCCTCTCAGATTGCCCAATTAGTTTATCATGATTTCGTTATCTATGAGGTAAACACACATCCAAAATTCCCGAGTGGTGACGCTACAATATTCTTATGCACATGAATTGAAAACAAATAACTTACTTAACACTTGTCATCCTTTATCACCTCTTGGTAATTTGTCCCCCTTAAATTTTTAATTTTGACAATTTATTCTCTAAACTTTCTAAATTTTTATAGTATGCACCATTTAGTTAATTTTACATTTTAAGATTTGAATTGGGAAGACTTGCGTTAGTATTTGTATTAGATTTGAAAATTTTTTGTCCGAAATGAGATTTTCCGTCTTCATGTGAGACGTAAGTAAGCTCTCAGTGGCCATTTTAACAAAAAAGTTATGGCATGAGTGGTATGTTACAACAATTTATATAAGTTTAAAAAGCAAATTGTTATGAGGGACAAGTTGTCAAAGGATAACAAGTTTAAAGGGCAGTAGTATCAAATACCCCACGTTGAAATTATTGCATTCTTATACGTGAATTGAAGAAAAATAATATAATAAATACTTGTAAACCTTCTTCTCACAAATTAGGTTATGTAATGAATAGTAGGAAAAGGTACATAGTTTCTTCAAGGCAACTTGATCCACCATATAAATGATCAAGTTTTACATACTAAACATTTGTAAATCTTGTTACCATTAGCAACATGTCTCTCAAACTTTTAATTTGGACAATCTATATCATAAACTTTCTAAATTATTGAAATGTGCCTCATTTAATTAACTTTACATTTGAACTCGAAAAATTTGTATTATGGTTTGTATTAGATTTGAAAATTTTTTATCCGAAATAAGATTTTTCATCTTTGCGTGAGATGTATGTAGGCTCTCAATGACTGATTTAACGGAAAGTTAAACAATATATACGTGGAACATTTCATCAATTTATAAAGGTTTGGAAAGCATATTATTGAAATTAGAAATTGGAGGAGGTGGTAAATTGTTAAAAGATGACAAATTTAAAGGGCATCGGTAGTAAATACCTCACATCCAAACTATCCGAGTGGTGACTTTACTATATTCTTCTATGAATTGAAGAAAAATAACACACCAAACACTTGTAAACCGTCTTCTCTCAAGCTAGTTTATGTAATGATAATAAGAAAAGTTATGCAATTTCTTCAAGCAACGTGATCTTACACGCTATTAGAATGATGAAATTCAAGTGGCCACTTGATTGACGCCCAAAGATGCACTTGCAAAGCAGTCGGTTGTAGTACAGATCGGGCTGTCATATCCACAGGGAGACGACAACAAAACAACTAATATTATTAGAGTTAAACATTAAAAAGACAAGGAAGTAAAATAATAAAAAGTGCATATTTTTTAGTGGATTTTTGTGATAGAAAAAATAAACAAAATATGAAAGAGATAAAATTTAGGTAAAGAAAAATTCAATAATAAATGAGGTAAGACATCTTGAATCCTTCAAATATTTCATTCTCCAATTTGAATCTAATCTTTGATTTATGACTCAATTGCACGCTTCAAATCCCAAACAAACAGCCAGAAAATATGAAATTAAATATTAACAAAAATAACAAAAGTCTTTTTTTTTTTTTTTTAGAAAACAAAACAAAATCAATATTGATAGTTTTTTTTCAAACACACTTTAAGTTCTCATTTTCACTTCAAACTGTCTTTTTTTCAACTAAACGTACATTTTTAAAACTCAATTCAACTTCAATGAAAATATTTTCAAAACTCCATCTCTAATTATTCTCTCAAATGGCCCCTTACTAGATCGGTTGGTGATGAGGGCATGACATTTTAGTATATATATACTTGTTTTTTTCCATGACTTTTGGTATGATATTTTGCATTTTCTCATTTGATGAGTTTAATGGAGCCTTGGTTTGAAAACTTGGATATCCATGGATATTAATAAATACCTTGGATAGACGCATAAATGTACCTATATTTATACGAATATATTTAACATGTAATTTTAAGAACTATTGAGATTTCAAAAGTTGGAAAATGGTTTGTGAAAATTGGCCCCTATACGCATAACTTGGAATTCGAGAATTCGTTTTGCTTGATGACATTGAGATAGGATATGGAGATCGTTGTCCTTATAAACAAACCCGAAACCCGATTGAGCCACTCTAGAGTGTAAATGTGGTATAAAATTGCAAAATATTCTATCATGGGGCAAAAATCATAAAGAATCCTTAATCTTAGGGACTAAAATAGAATATTTTAAATATCCGTCCCCACTAGCCCTGCCCTGCAGCCACGATTAACTAATGTCGTTGAAGTTCAACAAAGCAGTGACGTGAGAATTGTAGATTCGGCGATTGTAGTCTTCCAAATATATTTGAGTATTATAATCATGATCAATTCACTAGAAAAGTCAAAAAAAAAAAAAAATAGTCCCAATTTGCGTAAATTTTCAACACTCTTGATTCTTTAATCAATATTTTTTTAAGGGCAGCGTGTGATTTTTTGTTTCTTGAAATTTCTTTTTTTAATGAAAGAGCAAGAATTGTTGTCACTTGAAAGTTAAAAGAAATGTAATTAAAGAGTCTCAGAATTATCATCGTATTGGTGTGAAATGGTTATTTTAAATGTTCTATCTCAATTGTAACTGTTAGACTTATTTTTGAATGTGTTATTCAAATAAAATTACCCAAATATTTCTCCAACTACAATTTAAAATATCCCAGATAAATGTTCTATTTAAATGATGATTACAAAACGCATATTCAAATTGTAATCCGAATGAAGCCAAAAATGGCTTTCTTAGACTCATTAGCCAAAAAAAAAAAAAAAAAACATGTATTGTTATCCCTATACTTCTCTTGTGAACTCACAACTTGCTTAACTCATTGTTTAAGAATAAAATACGATTCTATCCACTCCAAATTAATTATGCCCAAAATGCTTTCTCGAAATCCGTTGCTGTACGTAGACACGTGTTTTGAACAAAAACTGATTATTACAACAGATTAAGTGTCACTTTTGACCGCCATCTTCTTATATTAATGTTCTCTGGACATCATCAATACCAATAGTCTCCAATAGGACCAACCTTTGAGTACGCATTAATCCACATCTCACGTCGGCACTGACCAGCACATTAAATTGTCGATTATCAAGAGCCTTCACAATTCAAACACAACTATATATTTATCAGGAACGTGTTTTATTATTGAGCTAATAACACGTCATGTGGGTCTCTCAATGTAATGATACTAATTCTTCATTATTTCACGCTAGTACACCTTGGATGATCCATAAAATACATTAAACTAATTCTTATGACTAAGAGCCCTCGCAGTCTAAATACAATGACACAATTATCACAAACGCATTCTACTATTAAATTAATAGCTCGTGAGATTCGTGTTGATTATTGTTATACGATTGTTGAAACTCTCAATCACAATTACCTCTGTTAATAAACAAAACAGACTAAGCAGTAATGTGAAATTGCATTCTAGAAGAAAGATATGTGGAATTATATATTCGGCCGTAGCAGTCATCAAATTATATTCGAGTACTAAAAATCATCATCAATTCACTAAAGTCAAAATATTATTCCCAATTTCCACAAGTTTCCAACACTTTGGTTCTTTTTTTGAATATTTCATTATTTTTCATGGGCAGGGGTGTGTGTGTGTGTGTGTTTTTTTTTTTTCCTTAAAAGTGGTTTGTTTTTGTTTTTAATGAAAAAGCATAGCTTTGTCGTCACTCGAAAGTTGATACAAAAGCAAAAGCAATTACGAGTCTCCTAATTACCCCCACGTTGTTGTGAGCCGCCCGATCTCACCGCCTTTGGTAGTTAGCCAAATACCGTTGTTGTTCGTCATTTTAAAGTTTTTCAATGTGACTCGTCTAACAATCGCCAAATATTTTGCATTCACCCACGTCATCACCTTCACCAACTTTTTATTTTATTAATTTATTTTTTTATCACAATTATTATTATTATTTTTTTTTGGTAAAGCACCTTAAATTAAAGTTTAATTGGAGAATTATATCGTCTAATCTTCTCGTTCATTATTCCTGTTAGTGAAAGGGAAGAAATGGGATTACTACTTTGTGCTTGTAAAATCGCACAGAAGACCTTTAAAAGTACCAAGATTGGCCTTTACAATCTATCTTAAGCATTACTTAAAAAACATTAATCAGTTAAAATTTAGATAAAATAAACTTTAATAATTTCCATAGCAAGATTAGCCTTTCAAAGATTTTAGAGATTTGCTCATTTTAAAATTTATTTTGTCATTTTTAAATATATTTTTTTAGTTTTTAATTAAGCAGTATTCAAAATAATGTTTAACATAAATTAGAAAGGATAATCTTGATATTTTAAAAATTTAACCGCTTAATCAGTCTTTTATGTCTGATTTTACAAAGGTAAGGATGTTCTAGATATTTGCATACTATGGTCCTATTTGACATTACTTTGGAGCTACTTTTAGATTATTACAAATTCTACTACAAATTTAGGGTATTTATTAAACTCATGCATTTGTCCAGCAGTTCTAAAAACTGTAAAATTTGATAAATAGATCAAGGATTGCTATTGCACAGTAGCTTCCGCTGTAATTATACATATTTATTAAAGTATCCTTCTGCACAGTAACTTATGCTGTAATTATACACATTTACTAAAATATCCTTAACAATAAATAATAATTTCTATCTATACACTTTATTTTCTCCATATCAAATTGCAAAATTACATTCAACTATTTGCTTAAAACTTGTAAATTCTTTTCCTCTTAAATATAATTTTCGTAAGTATTATATTGTAATTTATTATTACTTCTTAAAAAAATTGTAATATTTATGTGTACTTGAAGATGGAAGTAAATATTTCAAAAAAAAAAAAAAAAGATGATATTTCTAAAGAAATAATTACGTATCTTGGTGTTAGAGAATCGTCACCACGGTGGTCTCTACTAAACATCTTTAACAAATTTGCTTATAAAACCAAACTAGGCTTCTTCACTAGACTCGCTCGTAAACATAAAATATTATGAAAATATAAGATAGTTATATAATTTTGATATAAAATATTATGAATATAGAATTTATCTGACAATAACTATGTATAGTAAAGTATTTACTAAACAAAAACATTGTAGGTCCTTTTTTATCATGCATAATATATAATTTCTTTTACAGCTTATCAAACATCTAAAATTCTGCTTCATTTTAAAATAAATTTACCAAACACTTATTTGTTTTCAGACACAATAGCATTAAATTCATAACAATTATTGCAAAAATTTTACGTAGCACAATAATGTCAAACTGGCCTTATATCGGCTTCCTTCATGGATTATAGAGACAAATAGGGTGGATCCAGGGGGTGCCCACTGAAATTTTTGATTATTATATTTTCACCCTAAAAGTTTTATAATTTTTACAATTTACCCCTACTAAAATTTAAAAATTATTATATAGTCCTTACTTTGTTCTATTGAAAATAAAAAATTCTCACATTATCCCACCAAAATTAACTTTATAAAAAAAAATGTTTATATTTTCACTACTTTACACTGATTAAAATAAAAATTCTCACAGAAACCCATTAAAATTAAAAATTTTCACATAGCCCTTTATAAAATTTATTTTATCTTAAAAAAAAAATTTTGTTGTACGCCTTTATTGAAATAGATTTTCGACTCCACCACTATAGACAAAAAATATATTTTTTTTTAACTTAATGATGACGTATTCAAAGTCTTCACTGATATAAAGTCAGATGTATAATTATTATTATATTATTATGTTGCAACCATAATGATATTTAATTTGGAATTATTTTTTTAGACCAGACAAAAATGATAATTGACAGAAAGGACATTTTAGGTATTTCCCTAAACTTTCACGCCCATGCGGCCTTGCCTAAAAACCGTCTATAAAAGCCCGATTAGCCAGTGCTTTGGACAACACCTTCGGCAACCAAAATACGGGGAAAAAAAATAATAAAAATTTTCCAAAAAAATGTCTTCGATGACACTAACCGGAGTTCAGGTTGAGAAAGCGGCATTTCCGCCGACGGTGACGCCTCCGGGATCGACGAAGACTCTGTTCCTCGGCGGCGCAGGTTAGTGCAGAATTGTGAACTCACTACAACTGTACTTTTTCTGTCGTTTTTCGGTTTTACGTTTTGTTTATTTTTAAAAACGGAGGTCGTTTTGATGACGTGGCGCAGGTGTGAGGGGTTTGGATATCCAGGGGAAATTCGTGAAGTTCACGGCGATCGGAGTTTACTTGGAGTCTAACGCCGTCACGTGGCTCGCCGGCAAGTGGGAGGGCAAGTCGGCCGATGAGTTGACGGATTCCGTCCAGTTCTTTAGGGACATCGTAACTGGTAATTTTAGGATTCTTTCTTTTAATTATTTTTTCTTTTTTTATTATTTTAACTTGGGGTGAGAGCAGAGATCTAACTCATGAAATGGTGTCTGAAATTATCGGTTAATTGTGCTTTCCGCCATAATTTTTTTTTTTTTTTCACGATTTTGAGTTCTTTTTATTTGTTGGAAATATTATGCACATTATATAAGAATCATTGACTCTCTTTGAACGTCTTACCAAAAAATTGACTCTTACTGAACGTCTCACCAAAAAGAGTTGACTCTTTGAAAAAAAAAAAAAGCGATTATTTTAGTTCGAGTCCTTCATAATAGGATACACTATTGGTCGTGTGTGTGTGTATTTTTAGTAAAGGTAGTATATATTTTTAAACAATAGATTTACTCGAAATCATATAAAAAATACAAAATTGATTATCTATATCTAATGATTCAAAAATGCAATTCTTTCGAGTATAAGTTATTTTTAATAAGCTACGATAGAAATTGCACTTTAGTTTTTTAGAACTTATAGAATTTTGATACATTTACATTTACGTTATTCACTATAGTTTTTTTTTTATGACTTGTATTTCTTGCTCTTTTTTAGGTCCGTTTGAGAAATTCACCCGGATAACGATGATTTTACCGTTGACGGGAAAACAATACTCAGAGAAGGTGGCAGAGAATTGCGAGGCGATCTGGAAGTCTCTGGGGATTTACACCGAGGCAGAGGAGAAAGCCCTTGAAAAGTTTCTTCAAGTTTTTAAAGATAAGAACTTATTGCCTGGATCCTCTGTTCTCTTCACGCAATCGCCCTCCGGTTCTTGACGGTTAGTAAATTAAGTGTTACTCTTAAGGTTATTTTCTGTTATTATTATTTTTTTTTTTTTTGTTTTTGCAAAGAAGTCAAATTTACACCACGAACTTCGTAGTGGTAGGAAACTCCAATTTAGACTTGTGTCACTTCTAACAAGGACACCGAGTACAAAACGTTCTAATATGGGTCAAATATATATATATATATATATATATATATATATATATATAGCAAATACAGTCGAAGGAATAATCAGGAATGGACTCAGTAATTTTGATGAGAGATTTCATATTTGACTATTATAAAAAATGTTTGAGATTGTTTTCAGACTATTGACTTGTTATTTATTGGTACGGCTCAAGTTATGCATTTCGTCCCCCTGCACTTAAAAGAATAACTACTATTGATCTCCACCCATATATATATATATGTATGTATAAAAAAAGAAAAAGAAAAAAAAAAAAAGAAAGGTTTTGCAGTTCAAGCAAAAACAAATATTAAAAAAAAATTTAGTTAAGGTCTTATGCACACTTTTGGGATTTTATTGATATATATGTTGACCATCTTAACCTTAATTATTACTCTGAAGTAGAGCTAGTATGAGAATTGACTTTCTGTGTACCTATTTGTTTAGTTTTGCAATTTTATTGCTCTAGGTACTAAAGAATTATAGCGTTTATTGCATTTTACAATGTCTAGACGAGTCTTTTAATTCTTTTCTCTTGATTTTGACAATAGATAAGCTTCTCCAAAGATGAATCCATTCCAGAAAAAGAAAATGCTGTTATAGAGAACAGGCTACTATCGGAGGCGATTTTGGAGTCGATCATCGGAAGGCATGGAGTTTCTCCGGAGGCAAGGAGAAGCCTGGCTTCAAGTTTAGCAGAATTGCTCATAGATCAGAACAAGATTCCTCACCACCTGCCCTACGGAGAGAAGAAAATGTCAAGTGGTGGAGGGAATATCCAACAAAGGATTAAAATTAATTAGGGAAAGCAAATTTCATGCTGATATGCTTTCTCTCTAATCTCATCTCTGGATTTCCATTAATAAGGGCAAGCAAAATGTGTGTGTATATGTTTAATACTTATATGAATAAAAAAATAATTTCTTGCCATTACTAGAGGGAATTGAACAGAGGGCAAGAAGCTCACTTTTCTCATGTGGTGAAGCTTTGATGGCCCATCTCTTCTCTCCGAACCTAGACTCCTCAAGATGCTCGATGTTCTCTCCACGAGCAATCTACCTGATAGCTATTATTGTAGTAATAATATTTCCAATAATAATTTTGTCCTCGTTTTAATTATCATTTATTTTATTTTCATGCGATCTTGACTCAATAAAATTAAATATATACGAGTATCGATAAGGATGTATTTATTATATAAATTTTGATAAATTCTAGCAATATTATTAATTATGATAATCTATATATTTTTTTCTATCAACTCTAAAAAGTAGCCCCGACATATTGAGTACTATGATCATCACGTCACTAGAACAAGTGAAACAATTCCCCATTTCCAAGTTTCCAAACTCTCTGGATTTTTTTTTTTTGTTTTTTTTTTTTTTTTTTTTGTGGGAGTAGATGGCGTTAGTTAATTAGCAATTGAGAAGCACTACAGACAGTATTCCACTAATTTGGTTGAAAAAGAAGCCTTAAAAACAATAATTTTTATCTATTGATATAATTAATTAATATGATAATACTTAAAATAATTATTAATTAAAAAATGTCTACTTACATATTATATAAATTAATATTTAAATATTGATATTAAAATCTGTGTCTTTAATATTCACGTAACTGATCTTCTAGTAGTAGTCTGGTAGCATGGTTTTTTTGGTGTACCAGATCTTTTGTTAGGAGCTGTGGTAATGCACGACGCTTCGCTCAGCATATCTATACCTATACAATTTATAAAAAGGAGAAAATCTTTTACTATTTTCGTCCAAAACGCACGTTCAGGACGAAACTTGCGTTTTGGGGTTTTTAGGCTTTTGTCCCGCAGACAGACGGGGAGAGAAGGAGAGAGAGAGAGAAAGAGAAAGAGATAGAGAGTTGATGAAGTGAGAGAGAGAAGAGAAAAAATAAAATAAAAAGATTTTTTCTTAGTAAAAATATTTATTTATATACTATTTTAAAATATATATTTCATATTTTGTAAAATTTTGTATGTTCTTGTAATTTATTTTAAATAGTTTGTTACAAATAAGTCATATTGATTTAAGAAAACATTTTTATTAAAATATTGTCTTTAAAACAAAAATTTTTTTATTTTTTCATTTTAGTCATTTTTTGATATTGGTTTGGTCTATTCTTAACATTTTAGTTTTTTTTTAAAATGTTTTTTATCTTTGTCATGCTTTCTTTTTTCATCTTCAGGTATTTTGTTGGTTTTTTTTTCCATCTAGTTTTTATTTATATGTTTTTTTTCTTATTTAGATAAATTTTCTCAAATATGCCTAATTATGTGCATTGCACATGTTTTTAAACTAGTATATACATAAAGGGGAATAATTCTTACTGTCTTCATCCAAAACACACATTTTGGACGAAACTTGTCTTTTGGGGTTTTTTTGACTCCTATGCAACTGACACTTGGGCAGGAAGAAGGGAGGGAAGGGAGAGAGAGAATAAAAGATTTTGCCTTAGTATAAATAGTTAGTTTTATATATATATCTTTAAATATATATATATTTTACAACATTTTTAGTTTTTTTTTTTTTTTTGTATTAGTCTATTCTTAACATTTTAGTACTTTGATCTTTTTGTTCTTTTTCATGTCTTTTTTTTTTTTTTTTCCCCATCTTAGGTATTTTGTTGGTTTTTTTTTAATCTATTTTTAATTCTTATTTACATAAATTTTCTCAAATAGGTTTAATCATATGCATCACAGCTTTTAATTAGTATTATATTAATGAGCAAAGCCGGCTGATTTATTTGTCCTCATGTAGTGCGGACAGTTGAGTCTAATAAAAGGATTACTTTTCTATGATAATTACATAGGCTGTCATTGAGTAACGTAGTAACATGGCAATCAATTTTTTTGCATAAAATTACGAAATTCCAAAACTTCCAACCATAATCGGTAGGGAAACTAGAAAATTTTTTCAGTGGATACGTTATAAGAAAATTAGAGATAAACTTTTTTTTTTTTTTTAAATAAGGATATAACTAACATTTTAATTATGAAATGTACATCTTAAGGAAAAATTTTTTATAAAGCAAGTGAATAGTGAAATTCTACGGGAATTTTAAAAGTAAAAATTGACAATATTAAAATTTCAATGGGATGAAAGCTAAAATTTTGCTTATAAAATTATAGTGCAACTAATGAATTTTGGTGTTTATATCAATTTTTCAAACTATAAATGAATACGCTTGCTTCCACCCACTTAAATAAGATTACGTCATCGATTAGAGTTGGAGTTCCATACATACCCTAAAAATTGATTTGATGTGTGGGTAAATCTTCAATTGCGGCAAAGCTTTCGTGGCCTATCTCTTTTCCATGAATCCAACTCCCTTAAGCCGCCCGATGATCACACCACAAGTTATTTGTCGTTGTTTCCGACCTCCCCTTGTTTTGTTTTTAACCTTTTTTTACTTAATTTTTGTTTGATTCAAAATTGTATATTCCTTACTAGATGATGATAATCAATTGATGCCTATTATTTGCACTCTTTATTAACAGGAAAAAGTAGCATTTTTGCAACAATTCACCCTTTATATTATCAAATATTAAACAAATACTATTGATTTTGATGTAATTTTTAATTAAATCAAACGTTGTTATTATAAAATATTGTAAAAATTCTAACCCCCAAAAAAAAAAAAAAAACTGTGATGATCACATTCTATATTTTCTTGCAGGTTCTCGATAAAGTATCCCAACGGTCCGACATTTAAATCATCAATTCTCGAAGCGGTCAAACAACTAGGCTACAACTTCCAAAATTTCCAACCTTTTTTTTTTTTTTTTTTTTTTTTTTTTTTTTTTTTTTTAACACACACCCACACATATTTTGAAGGGGACGTTACTCTCTTTTTCCGGGGGAGGGGGGGGGATTTTTAAAATTGAGTTAGAAATATGTATTTGGAGGAAATTCTTAAAAAGTTCTATCAAATAGAAAATAATACAAAATTTTGAATAAGTTCTATGAAATAGAAATAATAAAAAATTTTAAAATGTGTTAAAAAAAACATATAAAATGGATCTTATCTTATTTATCTCGTCGATACAAGCATTTTGACATAAAAAATCATCTCATTTCAATTTGAAATGAGAAAGTTACGGACTTTTAAAGTTTCAGTTTTTGAAAAATGGAAGAGAGGGAAAGTTTGATATAAAGTTGAGATTTTGAAATTATGATGGTAAAATACCATTTGAACTGGCGCCCTAAACGGGCCTTGATTCTTTCTTTTAATAGTACTAGTTGTATGTAAGGAATAGACAAATAAATTAAAAGCAAAAAAAAAAAATCCACATGACGATGATGTGGCCATCATATAGTGATTACATGACGATCAAGTAGCTGTCACATGACAAGTAAAGAGAGCATGATCAAAAGGACTATTGGCATTTTTAAATATACTAGTTGTATGACACACGTGAAAAATAAACAAACAAAGTAAAACAAAAGAAAAAAAAACCAAAAAAATTTCACATGATGATGATATAGCAATCATGTGATGATGGTATGGCTGTCACATGGTAGGTAAGAGAGTCATGATAAAAAAAGTTACTGATTTTTTTAAATACCAGTAAGAGATATGTAAGCGATGATGCAAATCAAACGAAATTTATGGGCAAGACTTATTAGTCTTGAAGTTGAACGCAAACCAATCTAAATTATGGCTCCTTGATTTTTCTGCACATAGATCAGTAATTATTCTTAAGAGTGAGATTATTCTGGGTGAGGTCAGGCGTGCATACTATTTGTTCGGTAGATTTTCATCATCAACAATTTATGATAAAACTATTATTAATGAAATGTTTACCCTCCATGGTTGTTTTTGTGACCTTATTAGTCTTTGCCACCACGTGATCGTCCTTAACTCTAAATTTTTGGAACGAGAGCCACTCCAATTACAGGAGTTATATACAGCAAAACCTATAATGGTAAAATCCTTTACCATTATTAATCAATTTGTATTTTGATTTTTTTTTTCCCCTAAATGAACTAAGCTTGTAATTCAACTTGATTTTGTTTCGGTATTAATGTTAGAAGATGACTATATTCGGAATATCTTTAAAAGCTCGGATAGAGAGAATGTTTTAAATTTATATATATTAGTATAATCTATTTTGATTGATTTGAGAGATTAAATTTAAAATGTGAGTACTTAAAAATTGAAAAAAAATTGGGGCAAATTTAAAGTTTTCTGAAAAAAAATAATTAAAAAATTTAGAGGAAACAAATATGGGATAAAATTGCAAAATATTCTATCATGGGACAAAAAAAAAATATAAAGAATCCTTAATCTTAGGGACAAAAATAGAATATTTTAAATATCCGGCCCCACCAGCCCCTGCCCTTAGCAGCCACGATTAACTAATGTCGTTGAAGTTCAACAAAACAGTGACGTGAGAATTGTAGATTCGGCGATTGTAGTCGTCCAAATATATTTGAGTACTGCAATCATGATCAATTCACTAGAAAAGTCAAAAAAAAAAAATAATAATAGTCCCAATTTCCATAAATTTTCAACGGTCTTGATTCTTTTTTCAATATTTTTTTAAGGGCAGGGAGTGTTTTTTTGTGTCTTGAAATTTCTTTTTTAATGAAAAAGTAAGAATTGTTGTCCCTTGAAAGTTAAAACAAACGTAATTAAAACGTATCAAAATTATCATCGTGTTAGTGTGGATGATCATTTTAAATATTCTATCTCAATTGTAACTATCAAATTTATATTTGAATGTGTTATTCAAATAAAATTACCCAAATATTTCTCCAAATACAAATGAAATATATATGTAATGATAATCTGGTCATCACGTAACGATCACATGATGAATAAGTAGTTGTCACATGATAAACAAAGAAAACAAGATCAAAAAAGTTAATAGTTTTTTTAAATACTCTAATTGTATGGCAGGCATGAAGAATAGACAAAAACAAAAAAATAAAAACAAAAAACAAAAAACAGAAGAAAAATAGAAGAAGAAAAAAAAACCCAAAAAAATTTTACGTGATAATAATGTGATTATCACGTGATGATATGTGATAATTATATGATGGTGGCATAATTGTTACATAATAAGTAGAAAAGCTGTAAAGAAGTCATGACAAAAAAAAAAAAAAAAAAGAAAAAAGCTGTTGATTCTTTTACATACAGGTAAGAGACACGTAAGAGCTGATGCATATCAAAAGAAATTTATGGTCAAGTCTTACTAGTCGTGAAGTTGACGGCAAACCAATATAAATTATGGCATCTTTCCACCACGTGCTTGTCTGAGTCTAAATTTTTGAAATGCGAGCCATACTGATGAGAGGCGTTATGTACGGAAGAACCTATAATGGTAAAATCCTTGACCATTATTAATCAATTTGTATTTTGATTTTTTTTTTACCCCCAAAAGCATATTAACTATGTTGTTGAAGTTCGACAAAGCGGTCACGTGGGACTTGTAGATTCGGCCGTTGTAGTTATCAAAATCTATTTGAGGACTATAATCATAATCAATTCACTAGAAAAGTCTAAAAAAATTAGTCCCAATTTCCATAAATTTTCAACACTTTTGGTTCTTTTTTGAATATTTTTTTAAGGACAGTGAATGTTTTTTTTTTTTTTTTTTTGTTTCTTGAAATTTCTTTCTTAATGAATAAGCAAGAATTGTTATCACTTAAAAGTTGAAAGAAATATAATTAAAGAGTCTCATAATTACTATCGTATTACCGTGAATGATCATTTTAAATATTCTATCTCAATTGTAATCATCAAATTTATATTTAAATGTGTTATTCAAATAAAATTATTCAAATATAATTTAAATATCACAGGTAAATGCTCTATTTAATTGATGATTATAAAACACATATTCAAATTGTAATCCGAATGAAACCAAAAATGGCTTTCTTAGACTCGTTAGCCCAAAAAAAAAAAAAGTGTACAGTTTTCCCTATACTTCTCTTGTGAAGTTACAACTTTGCTTAACTCATTATTTTAAGATTAAAAGACGATTCTATCCACTCCAAATTAATTTATGCCCAAAATGCATTCTCCAAATCCGTTGATGCACGTAGACATGTATTTTGAACACAAACTGATTACAACCGGTTAACCCTGCCAATTTTGTCCACCATCTTCTCATATTACTGTTCTGTTGACATCATCAATACTCAATATTCAATAATCTCCAATAATACCAACCTTTCACTACGCATTGATCTAGACACTGATGAGTGCATTAAATTATTTATGTAATCAAGGGCCCTCACAATTCATGCCTAACAATTCAATTATTAGGAGCATGCTCTATCATTAAGCTAATAGCCCGTACTCATGTGGGCGTCTCAATCTAATAATATCAATTCTTTGTTATTTAATGCTAATACGTCTTGGATGATCCATAAAGCACATTGAACTAATTTATGTGACTAAGAACCCTCATAGTCCAGATATAATGACACAATTATCAAAAACATGTTCTACCATTAAGTAATAGTTTATCATGCGAGACTCCTGTTAATTATTGTTATGCGATAATTGTAACTCTCAGTCACAGTTATCTAACAAAGCAGACTAAGCAGTAATGTGAAATTGCATTTTAAAAGAAAGACATGTGGAATTCTATGTTCGGCCGTAGCAGTCATCAAATTCTATTTGAGTACTAAAAATCATCGTCAATTCACTAAAATCAAAATATTTGTTCCAATTTCCATGAGTTTCCAACACTTTGGTTCTTTTTTTTGAATATTTTATTATTTTTTGAGGGCAGGGGGGTGTTTTTTTTTTTCTTTTTTTTTTTTTTTGAAAGTGGTTTTTTTCTTTTAATGAAAAAGCAAAGTTTGTCGTCGCTCGAAAGTTGAAACTAAAGCAAAAGCAAGAGTCTCCCAATTACCTCCACGTTGTTGTGAGCCGTCCGATATCATCGCCTTTAGTAGTTAGCCGAATAACGGACGGTGTTGATTCACTTGGGTAGTCGCGCCTAACTGTTATAGTCCGTCATTTCAAAGTTTTTTAACTTGACTCGCCTAACAACCACCAAATATTTTTCATACATCTACGTCATCACCTTCCCCAACTTTTTATTTTATTTTATTTTATCAATATATTAATTTATTTTTTTTATCACTATTATTATTATTATTATTATTATTATTTGGTAGAGCACCTTAAGTATGTGTTTGATTGGTTAGTTTAAGTTAAAATATTAGAGTTGAATTGAGATGACAAAATAAAACAAAACCCTAAATTAAAGTCTTATTTGGAAAGTTATATCGTCTAATATTCTCGTTTATTATTCCTGTTAGTGAAAGGGAAGAAGTGGGGTTATTATTTTGTGCTTGTAAAATCGCACAGAAGACCTTTAAAATTACCAAGATTGGCCTTTATAATCTATCTTAAGCATTACTTAAAAAACATTAATCAGTTACAATTTAGATAAAATAAATTTCAATAATTTACTATAGCAAGATTAGCCTTTCAAAGATTTTAGAGATTTGCTCATTTTAAAATTTATTTTGTCATTTTAAGATATATATTTTCTTAGTTTTTAATTAAGCAGTATTCAAAATAATGTTTAACATACATTAGAAAGGATAATCTTGATATTTTAAAAATGTATAGTAAAGTATTTATTGTAAGTCTTTTTTTTTTTTTATCATGCATAATAATTTTATTTATAATTTATCAAACATCTAAAATTATGCGTCATTTTAAAATAAATTTACCAAACATTTATTTGTTTTTAGACACAATAACTTTAAATTCATAACAATTATTACAAAAATCTTACGTAGCACAATAATGTCAAACTGGCCTTATACTGGCTTCATTCATAGATTACAGAGACAAATAGGGGTGGATCCAGGGGGTGCCCACTGAAATTTTTAGTTATTTTATTTTCACCCCAAAAGTTTTATAATTCTTATAATTTACCTCCACTAAAATTTAAAGATTATTATATAGTCCTCACTTTGTTCCCGCTAAAAATAAAAAATTCTCACATTATCCCATCAAAATTAACTTTATAAAAAAAAAGTGTATACTTCTACGACTTTATCCCTACTAAAATAAAAAATTCTCACAAAAACCTACTAAAATTAAAAATTCTCACACAATTCTTTATAAAAATTATTTAATCTTGAAAAACATTTGAGATATTTGATGGAGTAGTTGAGTTGAGATTTTAGTTTTAATAGTAAATTTTTTGAATTTTCAGAAAGACAAAAAATTTTGGAAAAAAAAAAATCTTTGAGAAAAGATAAAAAAATTTAAGATAAATATTTAAGTTAGTGTGTAACATCCTTTTCACGCATTGAAATTGATTTTTAACTCTACGACAAAATATATATATATTTTTTAAGTTATTGACGATGCATTCAAACTATTCACCTGATATAAAATCAGGTGTACCATTATTCCCGTACAATTATTCCTGTATCATGTATGATATTTATTTTAGAGATTCTTTTTTTAGACCAGACAAAAATGATAATTGACAAAAAGGACATTTTAGGTATTTTCTCTAAATTTTTACCCCCGTACGGGCTTACCTAAAAACCGTCTATAAAAGCCCGATTAGCCAGTGCTTAAGACAACACCGTCGGTAACCAAATAAGGGGAAAAAATAATTAAAGAAATTTCCCAAAAAATGTCTGCGATGACAGTAACCGGAGTTCAGGTTGAGAAAGCGGCATTTCCACCGACGGTCACGCCTCCGGGATCGGCGAAGACTCTGTTCCTCGGCGGCGCAGGTTAGTGCAGAATTGTGAAGTCACCGACAGTGTACTTTTTCTGTCGTTTTTCGCTTTTACGTTTTGTTCATTTTTAAAAACGGCGTTCGTTTCGATGACGTGATGCAGGTGTGCGGGGTATGCAGATCCAGGGGAAATTCGTGAAGTTCACGGCGATCGGAGTTTACTTGGAGTCTAACGCCGTCACGTGGCTCGCCGGCAAGTGGATGGGCAAGTCGGCCGATGAGTTGACGGATTCCGTCCAGTTCTTCAGGGACATCGTAACTGGTAATTTAAGGAATCTTTCTTTTATTTATCTTTTCTTTTTCTTTTTTTTTTTTTTTTTTTAATTTTAACTTGGGGTGAGAGAGATCTAACTCATGAAATGGTGTCTGAAATTATCGTTTAATTGTGTTTTCTACCATAATTTTTTTTTTTTTTTTTCACGATTTTGAGTTCTTTTTGTTGGTTGAAAAAAAAAAGATTATTTTAGTTCGAGTCCTATATAATAGGGTACACTATTACTATTAGTTGTATTTATTTTTAAACATTAGGTCTACTCGAAATCATATTAAAAAATTACAAAATTGATGATGTATATCTAATGATTCAGAAATGGAATTCTTTCGATTATAAGTTATTTTTACTAAGATAAGGTAGAAATTGCTTTTAGTTTTTTAGAACTTATAGAATTTTGATACATTTACATTCACGTTATTCACTTATAATTTTTTTTTAATGACTTGTATTTATTGCTTTTTTTTAGGTCCGTTTGAGAAGTTCACTCGAATAACGATGATTTTACCATTGACGGGAAAACAATACTCAGAGAAAGTGGCAGAGAATTGTGAGGCGATCTGGAAGTCTCTTGGAATTTACACCGAGGCAGAAGAGAAAGCACTTGAAAAGTTTCTTCAAGTTTTTAAAGATCAGAACTTGTTGCCTGGATCCTCTGTTCTCTTTACGCAGTCCCCCTCTGGTTCCTTAACGGTTAGTAAATTAAGTGTTATTCATAAGGTTACTTTTCCTTATTTTCTATTATTATTATTATCTCTTTGTTTTTGCAAATAAGTCAAATTTACACCACTAACTTCGTAGTGGTAGGAAACTTCAATTTAGATTTGAGTCACTTCTAACAAGTACACCTAGTACAAAACGTTCTCATATGGGTCAAATATATATTGTTAGCAATATATATATATGTGTGTATATATATATAGCAAATACAGTGAAAGTAATAACGTGGAATGGGCTTAGTAATTTTGATGAGAGATTTCAAATTTGACTATTATAAAAAATAATTGAGATTTTTTTTTTTTTTTTTTTTTTTTTTTTTTTTTTTTTTTTTTTTTTTTTTTCAATTTACTATTAAATAAAAAATAATAAAAAATGAGATTGCTTTCAGACTATTGATTCGTTAGTAATTGGTATGGTTCAAGTTATGCATTTCGTCTCCTGCACTTAAAAGAAGTAACTACTATTGATCTCCATCCATATATATGTATGTATAAAAAAGAAAAAAAAAGGGAGGGGGGGGGGGTGTGGTGTGGGTGAAGGTTTTGCAATTCAAGCAAAAACAAAAATTTAAAATGAAATAAAATAAAGATTTTTAGTTTAGGTCTCATGCACGTTTTTGGGATTTTATCGAGATATATGTTGATTATCTTAGACTTAATTATTATCCTGAAGTAGAGCTAGTATGCGAATTGACTTTATGTGTACCTATTTGTTTAGTTTTGCAATTTTATTGCTCTAGGTACTAAAGAATTAGAGCGTTTATTGCATTTTACAACACCTAGACAAGTCTTTTAATTCTTTTCTCTTGATTTTGACAATAGATAAGCTTTTCCAAAGATGAATCCATTCCAGAAATAGAGAATGCTATTATAGAAAACAGGCTACTATCGGAGGCAATTTTGGAGTCGATCATTGGAAAGCATGGAGTTTCTCCGGAAGCGAGAAGAAGCCTGGCTTCAAATTTAGCTGAATTGCTCATAGATCAGAACAAGATTCCTCACCACCTGCCCTACGGAGAGAAGAAAATGTCAAGTGGTGGAGGGAACATGCAACAAGGATTACAATTAATTAGGGAAAGCAAATTTCACACTGATATGCTTTCTCTATAATCTCGTCTCTAGATTTCCATTAATAAGGGCAAGCAAAATGTGTTTGTACATGTTTTATACTTGTATGAATTAAAAAAATTTCTTGCCATTACTAGACGGAGGTCAAGAAGCTCACTTTTCTCATGTGGTGAAGCTTCGATGGCCCGTCTCTTCTCTCCAAACCTAGCCTCCTCAAGCTGCTCGATGTTCTCTCTATGAGCAATCTACCGATGTCTCTAATAGCTATGATTATAGTAACAACATTTCCAACAATAATTTCGCTCTTGTTTTAATTATCATATATTTTATTTTTGATGCGATCTCAATTCGATAAAATTAAATATATACGAGTATCGGTAAGGATGTATTTATTATATAAATTTTGATAAATTCTAGCAATAATATTAATTACAAGAATCTATACCTTTTTCTTTTTTTATCAACTCCAAAAAGTAGCCCGACATATTGAGTACTATGATCATCACTTCGCTAGAAACACTGAAACAATTCCCTATTTCTAAGTTTCCAAACTCTCTGGATTTTTTTTTTTTTTTGGGGGGGGGGGGGGGAAGAAGTTGGCGTTAGTTAATTAGCACTTGAGAAGCACTACGGATAGTATTCCACTAAATTGGTTGTACAAGTAGCATTAAAAAGAATATAATAATAATTATAAATAAAATATATAAAAAAATATAATAATATTTTAAATAATTATTAATTAAAAAATATCTGCTTACATATTATATAAATTAATATTTAAATATTGATATTAGAATCCGCGTATTCACGTAACTGATCTTCTAATAGTAGTCTGGTAGCAGTAGCATGGTTTTTTTGGTGTACTAGATCTTATACTAACTTTTTCCTTTTTTTTTTTTTTTTTTTTTTTTAGGAAAAGCTTGGCTTATCTATACAATATATAATCTTGATTTGATAAATTAATTTAATTCCAAATAAATGTATTTTTTATTTAATTTTTATTTTTTTTGAAAAACAATAAAATTTATAATTAGTATTTGAAAAGTCAATCAACTCTAATTTAAAATTTTATTTCAACTAATTATCAAAAAAAAAATAAAAAGGAGAAAATTTTTTATTGTTTTCGTATAAAATGCACATTTTGGACGAAACTTGTGTTTTGGGTCTTTTAGGCTTTTGTTCAGCTGACACACGGGGAGAGAGAGGGAGGGAAGGAGAGAGAGAGAGAGAGAGGTGTGGTGTGAGGGGAGTCCTTTTGTTTTGTTTTTGTTTTTTGGATTTTTTTTTTTTGGAATTTTTTTTCCTTTTTTTCGAGGGAAAGGGAGGGAGGAGAAACAGTGAGAAAAAGAGAGAGAGAGAGAGAGTAGATGAGGTGAGAGAGAGAAGAGAAAAAAATAAAAAGATTTTTTCTTTGTAAAAATATTTATTGATATACTATTTTAAAATATATATTTCATTTATTGTAAATTTTTGCATGTTCTTGTAATTTGTTTTAGAAATTTTGTTATAAATAAGTCATATTGATTTAATAAAATATTAAAATATTGTCTTTAAAACAAAATTTTTTCATTTTTTCATTTTAGTCATTTTTTTTATATAGGTTTGGTCTATTATTAACATTTTAGTCCTATAATCTTTTTTATCTTTTTCATGTTTTCTTTTTTCATCTTTAGGTATTTTGTTGGGTTTTTTTTTTTTTGTCTACTTTTTACTCTTATATTTTTTTTCTTGTTTAAATAAATTTTTTCAAATATGTCCAGCCATGTAAATTGTACATGTTTTCAAAATAGTACATATAGAAAAGAGAATAATTTTTACAGTTTTCGTCCAAAACACACGTTTTAGACGAAACTTGCATTTTGGGGTTTTTGGTTGGTGTACAGCTAACACACGAGCAGGGGGGAAGATTTTTTCTTAGTATAAATATTTAGTTTATATATATATTAAATATATTTTTATAACATTTAAGTCCTTTTTTTTTTTTTTTTTGGTATTAGTCTATTCTTAAAATTTTAGTCCTTTGATCTTTTTGTTCTTTTCATGTCTTTTTTTTTTTTCCTTATTTTGTTAGTTTTTTTTTCTATTTTTTTACTTATATATTTTTTCTTATTTATATTAATTTTCTTAAATAGGTCTAATCATATACATTGTGTGTGCTTTTAACTAGTATTATATTAATGAGCAAAACTGGCTAATTTATTTGTCCTCATGTAGCGCAGATAGTTGGGTCAAATAAAAGGATTCCTTTTCTATGATAATTACATGGACCGTCATATTTGAGTAACGTGGCAATCAATATTTTTGCATAAAATTACAAAACTCCAAAAATTCCAACCATAATCGGCAGCGAAACCAGAAAATTTTTCAGTGGATACGTTATAAGAAAATTACAGATTAACTTTTTTTTTTTTTGAATAAGGATATAAATACCATTTTAATTATTAAATGTACATCTTAATAAAAGTTTTTTAATAAAGCAAGTGAATAATGAAATTCTAATGGAATTTTAAAAGTAAAAATTGACATATTAAAATTTTCAGCGGGATGAAGTTAAAATTTTGCTTATAAAACGATAGTGCAACTAATAAGCTTTGGTGTTAATATCAATTTTTCAAATTATAAATGAGTACACTTGCTTCCACCCACTTAAATAAGACTACGTGTGTGTTTGGTTGGTTAGTTTGAGTTGAAATATTTTAGTTGTAATAGTAAGTTTTTTTGAATTTTCAGAAAAGACAAAAAACTTTTTGAAAAAAAAGACAAAAACTTTTTGGGAAAAAGACAAAAAACAGTACAACTGGAGTTGGAATGAACTAATGAAGCAAACAAATCCGTCATTGATTAGAGTTGGAGTTCCAAATAGACTCTAAAGATTGATTTGATGTGTGGGTAAATCTTCAATTGCTACAAAGCTTTCATGGCCTATCTCTTCTCCATGAATCCAACTACCTCAAGCCGCCCAATAATCACACCACAAGTTATCTGTCGTTGTCTCCGGCCTCCCTTTATTTTGTTTTTAAACTTTTTTTACTTACTTTTGGTTTCATTCAAAATTGTATATTCCTTACAATATGATGATAATTAATTGATGCCAATTATTTGCATTCTTTATTAACAGGAAAAAGAAGCATTTTTGCAACAATTCACCCTTTATATTATCAAATATAAAACAAATACTATCCATTTTGACGTAATTTCTAATTAAATCAAACGTTATTATTAATTATAAAATATTTTTAAAACTCTAACCCCAAAAAAAAAAAAACATTGATGATCACAGTCTATATTTTCTTGCAGGTTCTCGAAAAAGTATCCCAACTTTCCGACACTTAAATCATCAATTCCAGAAGAGGTCAAACAACTAGGCTCCACAACTTCCTAAATTTCCAACTTCTCTTTGGTTTTTTTCTTTACACATGTCACACACTCACACACACACACATCTATTTTAAAGGGGTCGCTACTCTCTTTTTTGGGGCGAGAAAGCTGCGGTAGTTAGCACATGAAAAGATGCACTATGTTTGGTATTCCGTCTAAGGGACAACATTTAATGTAGTTAGATACTCACGTTTTTGTGTACCATACCTTCCAGTAGGTTTTTATCCCAAACAAAATAAATAAATAAATAAATAAATCTTTTGGTTGGAAGCTATGTTATGGCCACATGATCCTCATTTTATGTGATTGAGACGTGGTATTTTTATTAGGTAAGCAAAAACAGTTTGGATTAAATGTGTAATTTATTTGTTTAGTCCTTAAACTATAAGTATTATGTTATTTTTGGTTTCTGAATTTTTTATTTTGATCAATTTAATGTTTAATTTTTAGTTTTTGACAGTTTTGATCACTCACATCCAAATTGACGGACGATATCTGAAATTCAACGTAGATAATCGTATCTCCATCATATAATAGCTAAAAATTTTAAAGAAATTATTATATTAAGTTCAAAATGTTTTAATTTTTAAGGGTTTTAATAAGAATAAAGACGAAATTTTTTTACTTAATGTAATTATTTTTGTAAAATTTTATGTTAACATGGAGTTGAAACATGATCATATACAATAATAACTTTAAAAAATAGTTCATCAATGTTAAATGTGAGAGACCAAAACTACGAAAAATTAAAAGTTCCGGATTAAATATACCAGAATCAAAAATTTGGGGACTAAAGTGACAAAAAATATTCATAATTTAGGGACCAAACCGACAAATTGTCCTTTATATTTAAAGGTTTTTGTTTTTGTGACAATTATATAGACTGCCGTTGACTAACATAATAGCATCTTCAATGTTGTCCATGGTAAATTTTGATATTTAGATTAAGAAAATTCTCTCTTAAAGTATTATCGATCTTTGAGGTTAAATAAGTTCTAAACTAAATTTTATGATAAATTTACCACAAACTATAATCAATACCAAATTTAATATTTGATTTTTATTGATTGGTGTTTTCACTTTTCCATGTAGTCATTACAATATTTTTATTTTTAAATTATTTAATATTAAAAAAATCACAATTTCGAGTCTTAAGATTGATGGCAAAATGCAGAAACAATATTAAAAATAACATTACATGTTAGAATATAAAGTAAGATAACTTGATTTTCACACATGTTTTCAAAAGCAACTCTATCTAGTTATATTCTTGGAGAAGCAATCAGCACAGGACAAGAGATAGAGCCTGGGCCTTCATCAATCCACACATTCGAAAAGAAAAATGCTTTAGAAAAGTGGCTACCATTGATAAATCTATGATAACTCTATAAAATAGAGTTATTTTAGCATTCTAAAAGTTATATTTTTGTTATATAATCTTAATATTTTATATTAATTTTTTCTCAAATTTATTATGTTATCGTGTAGGTCAAATTATGTTAAAAGTGTTAGAAAGTTAGCAATTTTCAACTAAAATGTGATAAAAAGATTTTAAAAATTGCAAAAGAAAATTCGGAGACAATTCTCTACACACATCTGGCTTCACGCGCACCTGGCTATTATATCGCCTCATCAGCAGGCCAAGATCGAGAGTACATCACACACGCCAAGCCAAGCTCGTTGCTGCTCTCGCGTCAGAGGGACCAGCAGCTGCCGGATCCGGTGTGGCGCGCTTCAGTTTCATCCCGTGCATCTGCGAGTTCTAGCAAATGCCAGCGCGCCACATGGCCCCAGCGGCATTTCAGCCAGCAGTGACGCCTCTCGGATCGGTGAAGACTCTGTTCCCCGGCGGCGCAGGTTAGCGCGTAAATGTGAACTCATTGAGGACTGTACTTTTTTGTCATTTTCTTTTTCTACTTTCCTTTTCCGTTTTGTCTATTTTTAAAGACGATGGTCGTTTTGATGACGTGGCACATTCATGAGGGGTTCGGAGATCCAGGGGAAATTCGTGTAGTTCACGGCGATCGGAGTTTACTTGGAGTTTAACGCTGTCATGTGGCTCACCGGCAAGTGGAACGGCAAATCGGCTGAGGAGTTGAATGATTCCGTCGAGTTCTATAGAGACATCGTAAATTTAAGGATATATATATATATATATTAATGGTTTGATGATTTTGAGGTTTTTAATTTTGTTAATTTTTTATTTGGGATAATGATGCACGATGTTGCTGCTATTTGACTCTGTTTCAATGTGTTGCAAAGTAAAAATTGACTTCATTTCAATGTCTTACCCAAAAAAAAAAAAAAAAAAAAAAGGTCGACTCTATTTGAATGACTTGAGAAATGAAGTTCTATTTGAATGACTTTGTTCCTTAGTTCAAAATGGATAAGAAAAGTTCTAATTTTTTTTTTTTAATTTAAGGGTGTGGGGATTCGAATTTTTCACCTCATTATAGAGTCCCATGTGAAATAATAAGTCCTAGACGATAGATTTATTGAAAATTGTATTAAGAATTTTTTAAAAAATGCCAAATTGTCTAATGATTTTCTTTTTTAAACTTTACATCGATTATCTTTTAGTTTTGTCTTTCTTTCTTCTCCCCCTCCCTTTCTTTTTTCTTTTAGTTTTGTCTTTCTTTCTTTCCTCCCCCTTCTTTTTTCTTTTAGTTTTGTCTTTCTTTCTCCCCCCCCCCCTCGTTCTTTTTTTAATCATAACTTATGAATTTTGATGTATAAATTTTATTACATATTATTTCGTGAGGTGTATTGTTCTTTTTTAGATCCGTTTGAGAAGTTCGCACGTATAATGAAGATTTTGCTGTTGACCGGGCAATAATACTTGGAGAAGGTGTTGGAGAATTGCGTGGCAATCTAGAAATCTTTTAGGATTTACATTGAAGCAGAGGAGAAAACCATTTAAATGTTCTCCAAGTTTTTAAATATAAGAACTTCCCACCTAGATCCTTCATACAATCACCGTCCGGTTCCTTAACGGTTAGTATATTACTGCTATTCTTGAAAGAGTTTTTGTTTTTGTTTTTGTTTTGTTTTGTTTTTTCTCCGTAATATTCTGTTATTGATAATATCTACTTGTTTATGGTGTAGAATAATCAAATTTATATATACCGCTGATTTTTGTAGTGGTAGGAAGATCCAAGTAAATACGTAATTGACTAGATTTGAGTAACGTTCAACGCATTAGTCCCACAATATAGTGTCTAAGATATATTAAATTGATAGTCTAGCATTATATAGAGCTTAGAAATGAAAGATTTTTGCACTTGAAGTAGAAGCAAATGGAATTGGACTCATTCGCAAGTAATTTGATAGACAAGAGATCTCGAATTTAAGTGTCATGAAAAATATTTGAGATTATTTTCAAACTATTCACTCAAAGTTTATTGGTAAAAATTGAAGTGATGCATTATGTTTCCCGCATCTAAAAAAACTTTTATTTTAATCATGCTTTTTTAAATAAAAAAAATATGAAATATTTTGCAGTTAAGCCTAAAAATGAAATATTTTGATTTTAGGTGTAATGTAAATTATTGGGATTTTGTCGAGATATTTATTGACCATGTGAAGCTTAATTATTATCTTGATAGTTTGATACGAAATAGCATGCATGTCAACTTTATGGATACATGTTTAACACCTTACAAGTCTTTTAACGTCTCTGATAGGCTATGAAAATAGATAAGCTTCTCTAAAAACAAATTCATAACTGAAAAATGGGGTGTCGTTAATGAAAACATGCTACTTTAAGAGGCAATTTTGGAGTTGAACGTTGGAAAGCATGGAGTTTCTCCGAATGCGAAGAGAAGCATGGCTTCAATTCTGGCAGAATCGTGCTAAGCGGAGAAAAGAAACTGTTGGCAGTTTGAAGTGGCTTTCAAAGCCTAGTGGAATTACTCGAAAGAAATTTCATATTGATGTGTTTTTCTCGGTAATCTTATCTTTGGACTACCTTTAGTAAGGGAATGTAAACTGTGTGTTTATGTGTTTTATTAATCAAATATTAGCTAAGGGCATTCTCTTGATTATCATTAAGAAGGGAAAGAAAATTAGGTGTGTATGTGTTTTATTAATCAAATATAATTAGTTAAGGGCTATCCCTTGAAAAATGTCTTTCTCGCTCTTTCTTTTCATGACACTTTCATTTTCTTTAGAATTCTTGAAACAATCAAATTACAAGTTGGAAACGAAGATATTTGTTTCAAGTTAAATGTCTTTAAAAATTTTAAAGAGGTCTCTATGAGATTATGAAAGACTCTGAGCTTTGACTATTGTGTCTCTTTATTCATGTTTTATTTATATTATTTCAATAATATCATAATAAGTCAATTAGAAAAAATCATTTATACTTAAGCTTCCATAGCCAACCTCTTCTCCGCAAACTCAGCCCTCTCAAGCTGCCCAATGATCTCCCTAAGAAAGATGCGTCGTTGTCTCCCCGATCTTCTCTCATTTTGTTTTGTTTGTATTTTACTTTTTGAAAAATTATTGAAAAAAAAAAAAAAAAAAGCTGGTGTGGATGAGTTCATTTAAGTTATGCATTGCCGTACAGTCATAATCCGATGCTTATTACAGTAACGTTCCATACAATAAAATCACCGTTATTTAATTTTTCATGTCTATATTAAATTTTGTTAGTTTTGAATATTTATTTCATTTTTAAGTGAATTTAATTAGATAAAAAAAATATGTTTGACTTCAAAAAATGTACAATATTAATAAAGAGTTTTGCAAAAAAAAAAAAAAAAAAATTCTTACGTTACGATTTTTACACTAGTTCTAAAAATTTACCCAACAGTTTGATTACTACCATCATCAATTCATACAAAATAAATAAACAATTAGGTCCCAATTTCCAAAGTGTCCAAAATTCTTGGTTCTATTTTGAATACTAGTTTGGGCACATGCGTTGTACGTGTTGAGTCGTGATGAAAATTTTCATAGCGTTTTATATGAAAAAAATATTTTCTAGAGATTACAAAAAAATACAGATTAATAAACAAAGTTGAAGAGTTAAACTTCATGATACATTCATAAAATACACAATAATAACAAAATTAAACATTCTAATAAATAAGATAATAACACACAACTCATTTGTTTTTTTTTCTTTTTTCCAAAACATGTAGAGTTGTATTTTGTTATCTCAAAAAAGGTTTTAATCCCATTGTTGGCTATATAAAAAATAAAATATTACAATAAGAAAAAAATAATTGGAAAAAGAAAACTAAAAACGTTTTGAAAATATGATAATGAAGTAAAAGATAAATAAAAAAAAGAGTCATATGAATATTTTACACACATTTTAATTTATATATAGAATCATATACACACATGCATCTACAAACAAAGTTTAAAAAAAGCAAAATAATTTATTTTTATAAACATTTTTAGCTATAGAACAACATGCTAGTGGCAACATTTATACCTACTTGTTCAAAGTTTTGCAGCAAAAATAAGTATAGATGAGATGCTGATACATTCCTAATAGTAGGCGTTATCCTAGACAATATTGGATATATGCTTATTTTCTGCATAATTAGCTCCTAAAACGACAGTAAGACAGATAATCATTCCAAAAGTAGACAAATGTATGAAATTTCTAAACAAGAAAACTCGATCTAAACACAAATTTAACATGAATATGCCCGAAAATAATGGCAAAATGGCATAAAAGCAAAAATGAAATTCCAAAATGAAAGTATTCAATTAATTTTGTTTTGAAAACTGAAGGCATCATTAGCTCACAATAAAAAAGAACTCTTTTTCCTGTTATTTAAATGAAACTTTCTAAAGCAAAAGAGGAAACCTTATATTCTAAAGCAATATATATATATATATGTGTGTGTATATATATATATATATGTCCGTGTGTGCGTTTGGAATACAAAGAAAATGTTCTCTCTCTCTTTTGATGATAAAGCAATTCCAATCTTAAATCTTCTACTTTATCAACTATTTTATAATTGCAGGAATATATTTTGTTTTTCGAAGGCGAGAAAACAAAAAGAAAAATGAAAAAGAAAAGTTTCTCACTAATGACATGTTCCACGCCAAAGAAAAGGAAAAAAAAAAAAAAAAAGAAAGAAAGAGAGAAAAAACTTATTCTCAATGTTCACATGGGAACCACCAAACATTTAAAATAAGGAATGATGCATTTCTTCAAGAAGGCCTTTAGTTAACCCGTGAAACGAATAGTAATAATAATCCTTAAAATAGTGGTTAAAAGCCGAAAAAAGAAACAAATCTTAAAAAAAAAAAAAATGAAATGAGCATTTCAACCAAAATGCTCGTTTTGGTTGAAGCTCGTGAACAATACTACATATAGACATTTTTATATATTTATAGATATATGTTTCGTTTGGCTTCTCAATTAAAATTTAACTAATCTTTTTTTTTTTTTTGGTTGAAAAATCAACAAAAATTATAATTAAATTTTTAAAAAAGTTACTTTTAAAACCGTCACTTTTAAAAAATTTCAGACATTATTTAAATTAATTATTATATATATTTTAAAAATTTATATAAAATAAATATTAATACAAAAAAAAAAAAAAATCTTTTTTCCTCTTTTGTCTAACACTTCGTACTCTCTTCTCTTTCTCTCTCTCCTTGCTTTCCCCTCGAGCATATGAAAAAAAGGATATCCAAAAAAAATCCCCCATCCCACTCACCTTTCTCTCTCTCTTTTTTCTCTCTCTCCCCCTCTCTTTCGATTGTGTCAATCGGAAAAAGAACCCAAAACCCAACTCTCCGCACACACACACTCTCTCTCCCCTTTACCTGTGTGTCAACTGCACAGCTACCAAAAAAACCTCAAAAAGTTTCAAAACCCAAGTCTCTCTCTTTCTTTCTCTCCCTTTCCCTATCCTCCCCGTGTCAGCTGCATGGCAGCCAAAAACAAAAACAACACCAAAAAAATACGTTTTTTACTAAAAAAAATAAACAGTAACTTTTTATTTATTCTTTTATATATGTAGGAAAGGGGAGGGTGTCTTTTTGTTTCTTGAAATTTAAAAAAAAAATACGAAAAAGCGTTTTTTTTTTCTTAAGTGTAAATGAAAAGGCATTCTTTTCTCTTCACAGTTGAAACAAACAAGAAACAACAAACTTCTTAAAAAAAAAAAAAAACCAAGTTCCAACGTCTTCAACGTGACTTCCAAACATTCCTATCTCTCATAACGAACTGTCAAATTGGCTATACGCCCTTTCCACGTCTTCAACGTGACCTGCCAAACAGTCGCCGCCACGTCATCACCTTCACCAACTAAAATTCAAGGCTTTTAAAATTTTTTTTTTCCTTGAAGCACCTAAAATTAAGGGTGATTTGTACTATTGTCGTTAAAAAAATGCATCTCTCAATTATTGCCCCAACTATAATGTTTTTAGTTTTCTTTTTTACCTCTATTTAGAAAATAATAGAGAGTCAAAAATCTAAAAAAGCATTAAAAGATAGACAAAAAACATAAAGGAATCCATTTGAGCAGATGCTTTCACAATTCTCTCTAAAACTAAAGGCTTATTTGCATGGTTTTGTCACCTCAACTTATATTCAATAGCCATGTGCGTCATGAACCTTTTATTTTATTTTTATTTTTATTTTATATAAATATTGAATTTAAAAATGATAATTTCTACTGTAGGACATTCTATTTTATACTATTATATGAATTACGGTATTAGTTGTTGGATCAAATTTTTTATGGTTTGATATATGACTGGAGCGGTTTTGTATTGCGCAATTGTAAATTTAATATGGTAAACAATCTAATGGATCAGTCACTTAAATTTTTTATAAAAAAATTTAATTTTTTAAAAAAAAGTAGTTCTAATTTTTTTTTTAATAAAAAAGCTCTGATAGTGGCTTTATTATCGCCACAATTTCAACCTCATTGGTGTGCTTAATTTCATTGGGTATGACAAGAAAGAGATAGGCCTTCAGTCGTCAACCCAGACCATACCCAGAACGTCATTAACACAATGCTACCATTGTCAAGCAATTCCTAAATTTGTACATAATAGAATGTCACCCTTTAAAAATATGTAGAAACTCCCACATGAGTAATAATGGCAATATATATGTTCACAATATATATATATATATATATATTATGAAAATCAGTATATGGCTTACAAATAATTGTAAATCCCAATAGACATTTTGCACATAATCTAACGGTTATTTATTTTCATTTGAGTGAACTTATCAAATGGACTTTAAAAAAAGAATTGATGCACATCATGAAAAAAGTTCTAAAATGAATGTAAACATATCAAAATTTTGTAAGTTTTAGAAAAATTAAATGAAATTTTTGTGCTAGAGTATGAAAATATATCCTATTGAAAGAGTTATGTTTTCGGATCATTAAATTTGTCTCAAAATTTGTCAATTCTACATAGTTTTTTTAATTATTTTGATATAATTATTAATACAAGAACTATTGATAAAAACAAATACTACCAATAGTGCACCCAATAATAAAGGACTCAAAACTAAACTCTCGTTTGTGGTTGTAAGCATAATCTAGCAGTAATTTCATATATAACTCTATTAAAAGATAAAGAGTTCAAATCCCCCACCCAAGTTTAAAAAAAAAAAAAAAAAAAAACTATTCTTAGTTTTCTAACTCAAAGTTTAAAAGTCCACAACTTTGTATATATAAGTTCAAATGGAATGATTTTGTTTTTTAATTGCATAAAGTTTTAAGACAAATAAAACAAGCTCCATATTGATATATATAATTTTCCGAATGCATTTCAAGTTTTTACATTTTTTAACCCCAACAATTCAAACACCTCTCCAAACGTATAATTAAATTCAAATCCAAATTTTATGATCCAAACCTTAGCACCAAACAAATGCTAAAATAATTGTTTTGTGGCAGTTCCTTTATTCAACCTCAATATATTATTACTATTTTTTTGGAAACAGAGGAATGATATCATTCAAATAGAGTCAAGTTTGTTTCTTACTCTCCCAAAAAAAGAAGCTGAGGTTCCAACGCCATCAACAAGTCAAAACAAGTTTTTTTTTTTTTTTTTTTGAACTACATAAAATGACTAGAACAAAGATAAGATTCATATTGTTATTTTTTATCCAAACATATTTCAAGTTTTTTAACTATTTAACCATCAACCAAATGCACATATATAAACATTCACTCATTTTCAATATAAAAAAAAAATCTCTAAAACTCTCATTACAATCGGCATTCCAAACACCTCCTTCAAATTAAGTTCGTTATTTCAAAATGCCTACAAGGAGGTTTAGCGAAAAACTGCCCTTAAACAGACGACCCGGAATAGAAAAAAGAAAAAATTTAAATTAAAGAAACGAAAGAAAGGGAAAAAAACTAAATTGGAAATTTAAATTTGAGGGTGGCATTTTTGTAATAAGCCTAAATCAAATATCTTCCTTTTCAACTCGCAATTTGATTGTTTCGATCAAGAATTCAATAATGAACAAGGATGAAAATATCGATATTTACGGAAATATCGATACTTAAATTTTACAGAAATCTCAATATCGGTGGAAATTGATGTAAAATATAGAAATTCATTTAAATAATAGATTTTTTAATAAAACTTTATGAAATTCTAAAATAGTTAATAACCCATAAATTAAATGAAACTCTCAATTAAATACTAAGTATTTGATAAATTTATATGCTAAGAATGGAGCGTAATACAGTAAACAATAAGTTGACATTCACCAATTAAGTAAAATCATTGAACTGTAGCATAATATTGGTAGATTACATTCATTGTTTCATATGGTAAGAAAATATTAATATTAAAAAAGCTTTTAAAATGTTTGAAAGTAATTGTAATATCTTATTAGTATAAACAACATCGATACTAAGAAAATATGACATTTGCGTATTTATTTTATGTAATTTTGGACATGCCACGTGTCTTTCAATCTTCACTCTATATATATATACATATAGATATAAATTATGTGTAAATTAAATAAATCATGAATTTTATTACGTTAAAAGATAAAAAATTATATTACGATTGATATTTTATGGACATTTTGTCGATATTTTCGTGTAAATTTCAAGAAATTTCCACAATATTTTGTCATTTACTATTATACTTTTTACGGAAATCGATACTTTCGTAAAAAAAAAAAAAAAAAAAGATATTTAAGGGAATTTTCATGGAAATATCACGGATATTCTGCGGAAAAGATATGAGATTTTTATTTTCATATCGGTACTTCCAAAATACGGAAATTTCCACGGAAAATGTGGATTTTTCAATCCTCGATAATAAAGGGCACCTTTCAGCTATTGAAAGAGAGAGTGAGAAAGAATTATCCTTCAGTTTGTGAGTGTGAGTAATTTTTATGCTTATTAACACTGAAAAAGTCAAAAAATATTTATCGGCATTGACTAATAACCAAAGACGAAAGTATACTTAACAAAAAAAAAAAAAAAAAAGGAGTATGAGGAGTCAGCTTAAGAAATGAAAATTTTAGACTGGATTTGAGTTGAATTGAAAACAATTACAATTAGTGATCCAAACAAGGACTAAAGTTATACGATCCAATTTTTTATATTTAGTGAGAATAATTGTATGGGTATATTAATATAATAGAATGCATATGCATATATTTTTTTTTTTCCAAAAAAAAGTTGAGAGGGGAGCCCTACTTATTATGAATTGGGTATGTATGTGCCGGCTTCTCAATTGCGTGCTCTCTTAGATGAGTTGGTAATGAAATGAGTCGAGTCAAGTTAATTAAGTTTCTCTTTTGGTAATAAGGTGTTCTACAATAGTTCATTTATTTTCATTTGAGTTAAAACATAAAATTCTCTCCATTTTTTCACTTTTGTTGTTGTTGTTTTTGGAAGTGAGCTAAATTTTATTAAGAAGCTGCTAAGTCTGGCATTAAAAATTGTACCAGGCGTAAACTAAATCGGTAAGACAGTGGACTACTCTATTTCTCTCATGGGGAGAGTAACAAACATCACAACTACGAACCTGATGAATCAAAAGCTTGATGTCACGTACTGATGATGTTAGCTTCAACGGCCCTCAGGGATAGTGTTTGAACCCAGCATATTACAGTAACCGCATCCGTTTCAACAATCCAATCTTAAAAACCACAATTAAACCCTAGCTGAATTCCTTCTCGAACAGCCAAACATTCTTCTATACATGTGGTGAGGAAGATTACATATTACAACACCAATCCCAGCTGAATCCAAGTTCTTGTTGACAGCGGCATTGACGTCGATTTTAACCTCCCCCGATGGTGGCAGTTAGCTCTATCTTGTACCCTTCGGCTCCCTAGTCCCTCCTTCAACGGCACTGCATTTTTGAAAAGCGTCTAAACAGTATTCCTTTTCAGTTTTGTTCATATCGCATATAATATACGTGTTCTTAGTATTACTGTACATTTTATTACATTTTACGTTCTTTTTTTTTTTTAATCTTTTTTTTCCCTAATTTTTCTACTACAATAGTTTACTTTTTTTTTTTTTTTTGCCCCCTCTTTTCTAACTGTCCTAATGAATAATATTCTTTTTCAAATTATGCCCACAATTAAACTTTTCCATTCTCTACATATCCCCCAAGTGGTACTACGTGACACTAAAACAAATATATATAAAAATAATAAAAGAAGAAACATCTATAATTTTCTATGTTGTCTAGGATAAATACAGTATTAGGAGTTGTAATTGTCTTTCCAATGTTAAAATGGTCAATAGTAACAAATTAGAAAATAAATTGAAGTTAATAAATTGTTTATATTCTTTGTGAATTTAGGATTGAGAACAATTTTGTTTTTTATATTATGGACTGTTTTGGGTTTCACAAAATGGGAAGAGAGAGAAAGAGGAAAAAAAGATGAATTTAAAGTTGAATTGTGTAACCAAACGAGATTTGAAAGTTAACCTCCAAAAAGTGAGGTTGGAGACGGAGAACCAAATGGGACCTAGATCAATGTATATTTTATGTTTTTTTTTTTAATAAATGGACCGGACTTAGATTATGAAACTACTTGCATGAAGAATGAGATCGTTCTTTCTATCTTTCTTTCTTTCTTTTTTTTTTTTCTTTTTTTTTTTTTGGTAATTTATGTACTAGGAGTATACGTGCATGGACAATAAATGAGATTGTTACATTTTAATTTTTCGTTTGTTTTTTACTGGACTTACACTTGATTGATTATTGATGTGCTATTTTTTTTGTGGATGAATGTTTTCATAAGTTTTATTTTAAAATCAACCCTAAGAATCAATTTAATTTCATTATTTTGCACTTTTTTTTTAACAATATTTTCAAAACAGCCCAATGGACCAAAATAGGCCCAACCCACCTCCCCGCCCATCCTCTGGCAGTCTGCAGTTTCATGTACCCTCAGCCCGCCCTTGAAAAACCCGACCGGACTGAAACGCCAACCCGCCCACCTGTTCGCCTCTAGACTAGTATCCCATCCTCCAAATATATTCAGTTCTCACATTTATTGGAGAAATTTCCATACTTTAACGTACTTTGCCCCCTTTTTTTTTTTTTTTGGTGGTTTTGTAAACCCGTTGCTTAGCTTTTTTGCTTCGCCTTGTGAGTTAGAGTGAATTTATTTAGCATAAGGAAATGCCAAGGGCCATGTGATTAAATTTTAACCTTTCATAGTTCGAGTAGCATTTTTATCAGTTTTTAAAATTCAAGTAACAAAATTCTAAAAACACCAAAAGTTCACCGAGCAAAAATGAACTTTTGTTCTAAAAAAAAGAATTAGCTAATAATTAATCACACTATTTTATTATTAGCAATGCTTCAAAAAGAAAGTATCTGCAATGAATCAACACAAGAAGGGGCCAACAAAAAAAAAAGTAATCTAATTCCATCGGAAAGATTTTTCTTTTTCTTTTTCTTTATTTTTTGCTGTTCTGTAACATATTCATGTATAAAAGGTGCAATCCAATAATTATTTTATATGACAATGACTTTGAGAATGCGTAACGTTTAAAAAATCTAGTTAATTTCAGCTAGGAAAACAAATACGCTTAACCAATCTAAACAATACTAACAGAGGAAGTAGGATTTGGGTGCAAAGGAATTTTGATTGTCCCTTCCAACATCAGACAAACTTTCTTCATTGGAAGACGAACAGACGGCTCTTCTTGTATGCACCAGAGCCCCAACTTCATCATCTTCTCCACTTCGATTTTCTCGGCATCTTCATCTTCAACAAGCTTATCCAATTCACCATCCAAAAAGAAGTCATAAACCCAGTTGGCAAGAATCACTTTGTCTTCGGGAATATCCATTTCGACACTCCTTCTGCAGCATACTGTCTCCAACAGCACAATGCTGAAGCTGTAAACATCGGCTTTCACCGTTATCGACATGTTTCTGTGCCACTCTAGTGCGACAAACCCTCGCGTTCCTCTGAAACCGGTGTAAGTTCTGGTTTGGTCAGGTATCAGCAGCTTAGCCAGCCCGAAATCTGCTATTGTCGTGCAGTTTTACTCACAATCCTTTTATTTTCATGAATCCGATATCTGTACACAAAGCAACTAAAACCGCTAAAGCAACAAGTCCAAAACTCGAAACCGAAAGGCTGCTCATTAGGACGCCCGTCGAGACTTCTCCATTTCCTCCCTTGCCTACCATTGTTGTATTTTCCTCAGAGCATCCATTCTGCAGTTTGATTATCATTGTCGCGAAGCCATTTCTCGCAGTTTTCGCGAATCTCATTGGAGACATAAGTTTCTTGTACTCTTGGCCCCTGAGCAAAGCAACTTGGCAATTACAGTCCGTCAAGCATTCCTTTTTGCAGAAGCTTTGTTCATCGACGACACTACTGAATATGAGTTGTCAGGTTGCCATTTATCTGCATGCGAAGCCGAAACATTCCAGAGGAGTGACTTGTTTCGGACATTCCTGAGACAATCAAAACTCTGCCATATAATCTTAGAACTTGAGTTGTAGAGGACGAAATTGCCTGTATCAAGCATGGAAGCAGAGGTAGCTTGCTGAGAGGTGTTGGCAATTTTGCCTACTTCCATGCCTTATGCGTCACGCAAGCAAGCCTTCCATCACTACTCAAAAGCAATGTCGTCCCACATGGTTGAGGCATATCATCGCGATTTGCCGTCCATATTGACAGTTTTTTGCTTCATGTTCTCGAACCAAATCCAAACCGAAACGCACCATTGCCTGCTTGGTAGAACCCAAATGCAAACTGGCTGGAATCCGATAACCAAAATGAGTTATTGGTACCAGCAGAAAGAGAAGAATTTTGGGTTATTTTTGAAGTATTCTGTTCTTGAGCAGTTGTTAACGAGAACTTGGTGATTAGCAAAAAGAACAAGATCAAAATTTCCCTTCTGAGGTCTACTGCTTTTTTGGCACATGAATTTGTTTTGCTCAAGTATATCAACAATCAACAGATTCAACACTTCATTCTATTGCTTTGGTTTAAAGATTTTCAGTCCAAATTCGTGAAGTCCTAATTTTGACTGAGACTTTGTCAAGGCAAAGCAAATCTATCACTTAAAAAAAATAATAATAATAATAATAAAATGAAAGGAATGATGTGGCTGCTTTCTAGATGGTTAAGTGGCAACGTCGGAACGTCTAATTGCTTGCAAAACGAAATAATACGGCATTGATCACTACCAACAATTAGATGGTTGATTTTATGAAGTGAACCTACGACAAGACCCATCTTATATTATCAGTGATGTTTAATATTAATTAAATCTCTAGCATTTTTTAATAAAATGGCATGGATAATAATTTCTTTTAAAGTATGCCGACACAATTTTCCATACCTACTCTGACCCGATGGCATGACGTTTTGTCTCAACCAGCCAATTCGGGACCAACAGAATTTTATTTTTATTTTATTTTTTTTTAAGAGGAGACCAACAGAAGTTGACTCACAGAAAAAGTTATAATTCTGAAGTTTTTTTATTTTTATTTTCTCTCTTGGAATTTTGGTGAAGTTTACTCTAAATATCTTCCCTCTGGTCAAAGATTCGTTCTTTTCCTCTCCCCATTGTGTGTCCTTTTAATTTATCGAGCCTGAACCATAGTATGTAGAACATACAAATTACTTAATGCACTAAAAGGATGTAGACTTTTACTATTTAGTGAACAATTATATATATAGTAAAATGATATTTTTATCCTTTTAATCCTTTGTTTTTTCCTGGTTGCACAGTGTTTTTCCGATTTTGCCTCTCTGATATTGTCTGGACATTTTTGCCCCTCTCATTGTGTGTATCAGATATAGGGTGTACAATGACTTGCCCTTTTTGCCCCTCGAAACCCTATGTGTGGCTTCCTCTCTACACCCGATTATTTCTTCATGTTGTTTTAAAATGTGATCAATTCGCAGCTTTTATACTAAACAAAATTCATTACTAGAAGTGAGTGAGGAATTATGATGTAATATATAAAATATTTTTAAAATCATAGAGATTACGTTACACTTAAGAGAAAATATAATTTGAATTCTTTTAAAAAAGATAAAAATTTTTTAATTATAAAAAAATTATGGAATTCAAAATTTGAGTCCAGAAGCAACCAATTTCTTAAAAAGAAAAAGAAAAACTACCAAGCTTATGGTTTTTTTAAGAGAGAAAACAACATCATATTCATCTCTTAAATATTTTAAAAATAAAAAGAAAAACAAAAGAATTGCACCTTGAAAAGAACAAAAACTAAAAACAAAAAAAAAAAAGAAAAACAAACAAATAAACAAAAGGAGAAAAGAAAAAACCAAATTAAAAAAAAAAAAAAAAAGGCAATCATTCCATTTAGACCCCCTTCGTCTTTAAGTTTGAGTTTGGACATCAAGTTTGAATTCGAAATTTTCAATTTAGTTTTTTTTTTTTTTCCTGAAATAACAATAATAATTTTTAATTAATTTTTTGAAAGTCAATTAATTTTAACTTAAAATTTTTATTTTAAATCGGTACATCAAACATATCATAAATTTGCATAAATAACATATAAAACAAGAAATAAATGTGAGGCCATAAGCGGAAAAGAAAAGAAAAAAGACGAGAAGATAATTATTACGATATTGACTACGTGAACTAACTTTCTCACGTTCCTTTAAGTGAAATAATGCCTTGAAAATGATTTTAAAAAAACACAAAAGTTAATAATAGAGTAGAAATAAACCAAACGGCTAAATTCATCGTTGGAGACATTTGGATATGATATTTTAAAAATTGAGTTAGAAATATGTATTTGGAGGAAATTTTTAAAAAAGTTCTATGATATAGAAAATAATACAAAATTTTAAAATGTGTTCAGAAAAAAAACATACAAAATATATATTATCTTATTTATCTCGTTGATATGAGTATTTTGATATAAAAAATCACATCATTTCAATTTGAAATAAAAAAGTTACAGACTTTTAAAGTTTCAATTTTTGAAAAATGGAAAAGAGGGAAAGTTTGATGTAAAATTAAGATTTTGAAATTTTGATGGTAAAATACCATCTAAATTGGGCCCTAAATAGGCCTTGATTATTTCTTTTAATAGTACTAGTTATATGTGCGGAATAGATAAATAAATTAAAAGTAAAAAAAAAAATCCATATGATGATGATGTGACCATCACGTAGGATCACATGACGATCAAGTGGCTATCACATGACAAGTAAAGAGAGCATGATCAAAAGCACTATTGGCATTTTTAAATATACTAGTTGTATGGTACACGTGAAAAATAAACAAACAAATTAAAACAAAAATAAAAACAGAAGAAAAAAAACCAAAAAAATTTCACATGACGATGATTGGTAGTCATGTGATGTTGCATGGCTGTCACATGTAGGTAAGAAGCCATGATAAAAAAAGTTATTGGCTTTTTTAAATATCGGTAAGAGATATGTAAGCGATGATGCAAATCAAACGAAATTTATGGGCAAGACTTATTAGTCTTGAAGTTGGACGCAAACCAATATAAATTATGGCTCCGTGATTTTTCTGCACATAGATCAGTAATTGTTCTTAAGAGTGAGATTATTCTAAGTGAGGTTAGGCGTGCATAGTATTTGTTCGGTAGATTTTCATCATCAACAATTTATGATAAAACTATTATTAATGAAATGTTTACCGTCCATGATTGTTTTTGTGACCTTGTTAGTCTTGCCACCACGTGATCGTCTTTAACTCTAAATTTTTGGAATGAGAGCCACTCCAATTACAGGTGTTATATACAGCAAAACCTATAATGGTAAAATCCATTACCATTATTAATCAATTTGTATTTTGATTTTTTTTTTTTTACCCTAAATGAACTAAGCTTGTAATTCAACTTGATTTTGTTTCGGTATTAATGTTAGAAGATGACTATCTGTATCTGACGGTAAGATACCTATTCGGAATATCTTTAAAAGCTTGGATAGAGAGAAAGTTTTAAATTTATATATATTAGTATAATCTATTTCGATTGATTTGAGATATTAAATTTAAAATTTAAATACTTAAAAATTGAAAAAAAAAAATTGGGGGTAATTTATAGTTTTCTGAAAAAAAAAAAAAAAATTTAGAGGAAACAAATATGGGATAAAATTGCAAAATATTCTGTCATGGGACAAATATATATATATAAAGAATCCTTAATCTTAGGGACTAAAATAGAATATTTTAAATATCCGTCCCCACCAGGCCCTGTCCCTGGCAGCCATGATTAACTATATTGTGAAGTTCAACAAAGCAGTGACTTTAGAATTGTAGATTCGGCGATTGTAGTCTTCCAAATCTATTTGAGCACCATAATCATGATCAATTCACTAGAAAAGTCAAAAAAAAAAAAAGTCCCAATTTCCATAAATTTTCAACACTCCTGATACTTTTTTCAATATTTTTTTTAAGGGCAGGGAGTGTTTTTTGGTGTCTTGAAATTTCTTTTTTAATGAAAAAGTAAGAATTATTGTCCCTTGGAAGTTAAAACAAAAGTAATTAAAAAGTATCAGAATTATCATCATGTTAGTGTGAAGTGATCATTTTAAATACTCTATCTCAATTGTAACTATCAAATTTATATTTGAATGTGTTATTCAAATAAAATTACCCAAATATTTCTCCAAATACAAATGAAATATACATGTAACGAAAATGTGACCATCACGTAACGATCACATGATGAATAAGTGGTTGTCACATGACAAGCAAAGAAAGCATAATCGAAAATGCTATTGGCTTTTTTAAATATTCTAGTTGTATGGCAGGCATGAAGAATAGACAAAAACAAAAATAAAAAAAAAAAACAAAAAAAAAAAAAAAAAAAAAAAAAAAAAAAAAAACCCAAAAAAAAAAAATTTCATGTGACGATAATGTGACCATCACGTGACGATGATGCGGTGATCATGTGACGATGGCATAACCGTTACGTAATAAGTAAATAAGTCATGACAAAAAAGAAAAAAAGCTATTGATTCTTTTAAATACAGGTAAGAGACACGTAAGAGCTGGTGCAAATCAAAAAAAAATTTATGGACAAGTCTTAGTAGTCGTGAAGTTGACGGCAAACCAATATAAGTTACGGCTTCTTGGATTTACTGCACAGATCAGTAATTGTTCTTAGGAGGTGATATTATTCTGGGTGAGATTACGCGTGAATACTATTTGTTAGGTGGATTTTCATCAGCAATAATTTATGATAAAACTATTGTTAATGAAATGTTTACCATCCACGGTTGTTTTTGTGACCTTTATTAGTGTTGCCACCACGTGATTGTCTTTAATTCTAAAATTTTGAAATGCGAGCCATACTGATTCCAGGTGCTATATACCCTAGAACCATTAACAATTTGTATATATTTTGATTTTTTTTTTCCCCAAAGTATCCATTCCCACATGCCCCCGCCCCTGGTAGCCATGATTAACTATGTAGTTGAAGTTCGACAAAGCGGTTGCGTGAGAATTGTAGATTCGGCCGTTGTAGTTATCGAAATCTATTTGAGGACTATAATCATAATCAATTCAATAAAAAAAAAAAAAGGTTCCAGTTTCCATTAAATTTTCAACACTCTTGGTTCGTTTTTGAATATTTTTTTTAAAGGCAGTGAGTGTTTTTTTGTTTCTTGAAGTTTCTTTCTTAATGAAAAAGCAATAATTATTATCACTTAAAAATCGAAACAAATGTAATTAAAGAGTCTCAAAATTGTTATCGTATAAGCGTGAAATGATCATTTTAAATACTCTATCTCAATTGTAATCGTCAGCTTTATATTTAAATGTTTTATTCAAATAAAATTACCCAAATATTTTTCCAAATATAATTTAAATATCCCAGTTTTAATGATGATTATAAAACACATATTCAAATTGTTATCTGAATGAAGCCAAAAACGGTTTTCTTAGACTCATTAGCCCAAAAAAAAAAAAAAAAAAGTGTATGGTTATATATCCCTATGCTTCTCTCGTGAAGTTGCAACTTTGCCTAACTTGTTATTTTAAGATTAAAAGACGACATCCCGTCCATATTGATTTATGCCCAAAATGCTTTTTCGAAATCCGTTGAAGTACGTAGACATGTATTTTGAACACAAACAGATTACAACCGGTTGAGCCTGCCAATTTTGACCACCATCTTCTCATATTAATATTCTCTTGACATCATCAATTCTCGATAATCTCCAATAAAACCAACCTTTAACCACGCATTGATCTAGGCACCGATGAGTACATTAAATTATTTATGTAATCAAGGGTCCGCACAAGTCAGACATAACAATGCAATTACCAGGGGCATGCTTTATCATTGAGCTAATGGTTAGTACTCATGCAGGCCTCTCCATCTAATGATATTAATTCTTTATTATTTCATGTTAATGCGCCTTGGATCATCCATGAAGCACATTGAACCAATTCATGTAACTAAGAATCCTCATAGTTCATATATAATGACACAATTATCAAAAACGCATTCTACCATTAAGTTAATAGTTTGTCATGCGAGATTCCTGTTGATTATTGTTATGCGATGCTTGTAACTCTTAGCTACAGTTATCTCTGTTAATAAATAAAGCAGACTAAGCAGTAGTGTGAAATTACATTCTAAAAGAAAGACATGTGAAATTCTATATTCGGCCATAGCAGTCATCAAATTCTACTTGAGTACTAAAAATCATCATCAATTCACTATAATCAAAATATTAGTTCCAATTTCCATGAGTTTCCATCACTTTGGTTCTTTTTTGAATATTTTATTATTTTTAGGGGCAGGGGGTGGATTTTTTTTGTTTCTTGAAAGTGGTTTTTTTCTTTTAATGAAAAAGCTAAGTTTGCCGTCACTCGAAAGTGGAAACTAGAGCAAAAGCAATGAGTTTCCCAATTACCTCCATGTTGTTGTGAGCCGTCCGATCTCATCGCCTTTGCTAGTTAGCGACCCACTTGGGTAGCCGCGCGCCTAACTGAGTTTTTTAACTTGACTCGCCTAACAATCACCAAATATTTTTCATACATCTACTTCATCACCTTACCCAACTTTTTATTTTATTTTATTTTATCAATTTATCAATTTATTTTTATCACTATTATTATTATTATTTTTTACTATTATTTGGTAGAACACCTTAAATTAAAGTCTTATTTGGAAAGTTATATCATCTAATCTTCTCGTTTATTATTCCTGTTTGTGAAAGGGAAAAAGTGGGATTACTACTTTGTGCTGTTTAAATCGCACAAAAGACCTTTAAAAGTACCAAGATTGGCCTTTACAATCTATCTTAAGCATTACTTAAAAAACATTAATCATTTAAAATTCAGATAAAATAAACTTTAATAATTTACTATAGCAAGATTAGCCTTTCAAAGATTTTAGAGATTTGCTCATTTTAAAATTTATTTTGTCATTCTTTAGATATATATTTTTTTAGTTTTTAATTAAGCAGTATTCAAAATAATGTTTAACATACATTAGAAATGATAATCTTGATATTTTAAAAATTTAACCGCTTAATCAGTCTTTTATGTCTGATTATACAAATTAAGGTAAGGATGTTCTAGATATTTGCATACTATGGTCCTAGTTGACATTACTTAGGAGCTACTTTTAGATTATTATAAATTCTATAACAAGTCAATGGTATTTGTAAAACTCTGCTTTTGTCTAACAGTTCTAAAAATTGTAGAATTTGAGAAATAGATCAAGATTGCTATTGTACAGTGGCTTCTGCTATAATTACACATATTTATTAAAATATCCTTTTGCAAAGCAGCTTATGCTATAATTATACACATTTACCAAAATATCCTTAACAATAAATAATTATACACATTCAACTATTTGCTTAAAACTTGTAAATTCTTTTCCTCTTAAAAATAATTTTCGTTATTATTATATTGTAATTTATTATTACTTCTTTAAAAAATTATAATATTTATGTGTACTTGAAGATGACAGTAAATATTTTTCAAAAAAAGAAATGATAGTAACGAATAGTATCGTTAAATTATTTCTAAAGAATTACGCATCTTGGTGTTAGAGAATCTTCACCACAGTGGTCTCATCTTTAACAAATTTGCTTATAAAACCAAACTAGGCTTCTCCACTAGATTCCTCGAAAACGTAAAATAATGTGAAAATATAAGATAGTTCTATAATTTTGATATAAAATCTTATGAATATTGAATTTATCCGACAACAGCTTTGTATATATAGTAAAGTATTTATTAAACAAAAACATAGTAGGTCCTTTTTTATCATGCATAATAATTTCATTTATAGTTTATCAAGCATCTAAAATTATGCTTCATTTTAAAATAAATTTACCAAACACTTACTTATTTTTAGACACGGTAACTTTAAATTCATAGCACAATAATGTCAAACTGGCCTTATACCAGCTTCCTTCATAGATTACAGAGACAAATAGGGGTGGATCCCGGGGGTGCCCACTGAAATTTTCACCCCAAAAGTTTTATAATTTTTATAATTTTTCCTCATTAAAATTTAAAAATTATTGTATAGTCCTTACTTTGTTCCCACTAACAATAAAAAAATTCTCACATTATCCCCAACAAAGTTAACTTTATTAAAAAAAAAAAAAAAAGTTTATACTTTTATGACCATACCCCCACTAAAATTAAAAAAAAAAAAAATTTGTTGTACGTCTTTATTGAAATAGATTTTTAACTTCACCCTCATAGATAAATATATATATATATATTTTTTAACTTAATAACGAGGCATTTAAACACTTCACCTGATATAAGGTCAGGGGTACAATTATCCTTGTGTCATGTATGCAACCCCAGTGATATTTATTTTGGAGATTCTTTTTTTAGACCAGACAAAAATGATAATTGACAAAAAGGACATTTTAGGTATTTTCTCTAAATTTTCATGCCCGTACGCGCTTACCTAAAAACCGTCTATAAAAGCCCGATTAGCCAGTGCTTAGGACAACACCTTCGGCAACCAAAATAACAAAAAATTTCGCAAAAAATGTCTGCGATGACACAAACCGGAGTTCAGGTTGAGAATGCGGCATTTCCACCGACGGTGACCCCTCCGGGATCGGCGAAGACTCTGTTCCTCGGCGGCGCAGGTTAGTGCAGAATTGGGAACTCACCGACAACTGTACCTTTTCTGTCGTTTTTCGCTTTTACGTTTTGTTTATTTTTAAAAACGGCGGTCGTTTTGATGACGTGGCGCAGGTGTGAGGGGTATGGAGATCCAGGGGAAATTCGTGAAGTTCACGGCGATCGGAGTTTACTTGGAGTCTAACGCCGTCACGTGGCTCGCCGGCAAGTGGAAGGGCAAGTCGGCCGATGAGTTGGCGGATTCCGTCCAGTTCTTCAGGGACATCGTAACTGGTAATTTAAGGATTCTTTCTTTTAATTATTTTTTCTTTTTCTTTTTCTTTTTCTTTTTCTTAATTTAACTTGGGGTGAGAGAGATCTAACTGATGAAATGGTGTCTCAATTATGGTTGAATCATGCTTTCTACCATAATTTTTTTTCTTTCACGATTTTGAGTTCTTTTTATTTGTTGGAAATAATATGCACATTACATAAGAATCATTGGCTCTCTTTGAACGTCTAACCAAAAAAAAAAAAAAAAAAAAAAAGACTCGACTCAAAAAAAAAAAAAAAAAGAAAAGGCGATTATTTTAGTTCGAGTCCTTTATAATGGGATACACTATTGGTAGTATATATTTTTAAACATTAGGTTTACTCGAAATCATATAAAAAAAAAATTACAAAATTGATGATGTATATCTAATGATTCAGAAATCGGATTCTTTCGATTATAAATTATTTTTACTAAGAGATGGTTGAAATTGCTTTTAGTTTTTTAGAATTTATAGAATTTTGATACATTTACATTCACGTTATTCACTTATAATTTTTTTATGACTTGTATTTATTGCTTTTTTTTAGGTCCGTTTGAGAAGTTCACTCGGGTAACGATGATTTTACCGTTGACGGGAAAACAATACTCAGAGAAAGCGGCAGAAAATTGCAAGGCGATCTGGAAGTCTCTGGGAATTTACA
>CM046378.1:14254541-14304541 GCA_025413485.1 Ficus microcarpa | reverse complement strand
CCGAGGCAGAAGAGAAAGCCCTTGAAAAGTTTCTTCAAGTTTTTAAAGATCAGAACTTGTTGCCTGGATCCTCTGTTCTCTGCACGCAGTCCTCCTCTGGTTCCTTAACGGTTAGTAAATCAAGGATCCGTTTGATGAAACATTTTGAGTTGAAATTTTTAAATTTGAGTTGGTTGACTCTTTAAAAACTAGTTATAATTTTCGTTGACTTTTCAAAAAAAAACAAAAACTGAGATAAAAAATTTGAGTTTAAAATAGTTTGTCAAACGGAGACTAAGTGTTATTGTTAAGATTACTTTTCGTTATTTTCTGTTGTTATTATTATCTCTTTGTTTTTGCAAAGAAGTCAAATTTACAGCACTAACTTCGTGGTGGTAGGAAACTCCAATTTAGATTTGAGTCACTTCTAACAAGTACACCTAGTACAAAACGTTCTCATATGGGTCAAATATATATTGTTAGCAATATATATATACATATATATATATATGTATAGAGCAAATACAGTCAAAGTAATAACGTGGAATGGACTTGGTAATTTTGATGAGAGATTTCAAATATGACTATTTAAAAAATAATTGAGATTGTTTTCAGACTATTGATTCGTTAGTAATTGGTATGGTCCAAGTTATGCATTTCGTCTCCTGCACTTAAAAGAAGTAACTATTATTGATCTCCATCCATATATATGTATGTATAAAAAAGAAAAAAAAAGGAGGTGAAGGTTTTGCATTTCAAGCAAAAACAAAAATTTAAAATGAAATAAAATAAAGATTTTTAGTTTAGGTCTCATGCATGTTTTTGGGATTTTATCGAGATATATGTCGACCATCTTAGGCTTAATTATTATCCTAAAGTAGAGTAAGTATGCGAATTGACTTTCTGTGTACCTATTTGTTTAGTTTTGCGATTTTATTGCTCTAGATACTAAAGAATTAGAGCGTTTATTGCATTTTACAGCACCTAGACAAGTCTTTTAATTCTTTTCTCTTGATTTTGTCAATAGATAAGCTTATCCAAAGATGAATCCATTCCAGAAATAGAGGATGTTATTATAGAAAACAGACTACTATCAGAGGCGCTTTTGGAGTCGGTCATCGGAAAGCATGGAGTTTCTCCAGAAGCGAGGAGAAGCCTGGCTTCAAATTTAGCAGAATTGCTCATAGATCAGAACAAGATTCCTCACCACCTACCCTATGGAGAGAAGAAAATGTCAAGTGGTGGAGGGAACATGCAACAAGGATTACAATTAATTAGGGAAAGCAAATTTCACACTGATATGCTTTCTTTACATTAATAAGGGCAAGCAAAATGTGTGTGTATATGTTTTATATTGTATGAATTAAAAAAATTTCTTGCCATTACTAACGGAATTGAACAGAGGTCAAGAAGCTCACTTTTCTCATGTGGTGAAGCTTCGATGGCCCATCTCCTCTCCAAACCTAGCCTCCTCAAGCTGCTCGATGTTCTCTCTATGAGCAATCTACTTATGTCTCTGATAGCTATGATTATAGTAACAATATTTCCAATAATAATTTCGCTCTTGTTTTGATTATCATATATTTTATTTTTGATGTGATCTCAATTCGATAAAATTAAATATATACGAGTATCGATAAGGATGTATTTATTATATAAATTTTGATAAATTCTGGTAATAAAACTAATTACAAGAATTTATACCTTTTTTTTTAATCAACTCTAAAAAGTAGCCCGACATATAGAGTACTATGATCATCACTTCACTAGAAACACTGAAACAATTCCCTATTTCTAAGTTTCCAAACTCTCTGGATTTTTTTTTGGGGGGGGGGGGGGAAGAAGAAGTTGGCGTTAGTCAATTAGCACTTGAGAAGCACTGCGGATAGTATTCCACTAAATTGGTTGAACAAGTAGCATTAAAAAGATTAATTTTAATCTTGATTTTTGAATACTGATTCACATAATAATTAGTAGATATATTTTTATTTATTGATATAATCAATTAATATAACAATATTTTAAATAATTATTAATTAAAAGATATCTACTTTCATATTTTATAAATTAATATTTAAGTATTGATATTATAATCCGCATCTTTCGTATCACGTAACTGATCTTCTAGTAGTAGTCTGGTAGCATGGTTTTTTGGTGTACTAGATCTTATACTAGGAGCTGTGGTAATGTTTGACGCTCCCCCCCCCCCCCCCCTTTTTTTTTTTTTTTAAGGAAAAGCATCGCTTATCTATACAATATATAATCTTGATTTGATAAATTAGTTTAATTCTAAATAAACTGTATTTTTTATCTTAATTTTTATTTTTTTTATGAAAAATCAACCAAATTTATAATTAATATTTGAAAAGTCAACCAACTCTAATTTAAAAATCTTATCTCCAATTAACTTATCAAATGAAAACATAAAAAGGAGAAAATTTTTTATTGTTTTCGTATAAAATGCACATTTTGGACGAAACTTGTGTTTTGGGTTTTTTAGGCTTTTGCTCAGCTGACACACGGGACGAGAGGGGAGGGAAGGAAAGCGAGAGAGAAGAGAGAGAGAGGCGTGTGTGAGGGGAGTACTTTTGTTTTGTTTTGTTTTTTTTTTTTTGGATTTTTTTTTTTTTTTTTTTTTTCCTAGGGAAAGGGGGGAGAGAGAAACAGTTAGAGAGAGAGAGAGAGAGAGAGGTGAGAGGAGAGAGAGAAAAAAATAAAAAGATTTTTTCTTTGTAAAAATATTTATTGATATACTATTTTAAAATATATATCTCATTTATTGTAAATTTTTGTATGTTTTTTAATTTGTTTTAGAAATTTTGTTATAAATAAGTCATATTGATTTAATTAAAATTTTTTTTATCAAAATATTAAAATATTGTCTTTAAAACAAAAATTTTTTATTTTTTCATTTTAGTCATTTTTTTAAATAGGTTTGGTCTATTATTAACATTTTAGTCCTTTAATCTTTTTGATCATTTTCATGTTTTCTTTTTTCATCTTTAGGTATCTTATTGGTTTTTTTTTTTTCTACTTTTTACTTATATATTTTTTTCTTAAATAAATTTTTTCAAATATGTCTTTTTTAAACTAGTACATATAGAAAAGAAAATAATTTTTACTGTTTTCGTTCAAAACACACGTTTTAGACGAAACTTGCATTTTGGGGTTTTTGGTTGTTGTGCAGCTAACACGCGAGTAGGGGGAAGAGAGAGATAAAAGATTTTTTCTTAGGGTCCATTTGGTAAATGAGTTTAAGTTGAAAATTTTTATTGACTTTGCAAAAAAGACAAAAAATTTTTCAAAAAAAGACAAAAACTGAGATGAAAAAGTACAATTTGAGTTAAAACTGTAACGACTCGATTTTTCGGACCGTTAACTAGCTTACTTATTCTTATTTAATTTAGTGTTAACACTTATTTATATTCAGTTCTTAAAAAGTACATAATTTTTTTAAAAAATCATATTCGTACTATAAAAGTTAGAATTACTAAAAATTTTAACTAGGAAATCAAAAACCTCTGGCAAATAATTATCTATTCAATTCGTATTTAGATAATAATTAAAAAGCTATAACTTAATGTTGATTAAAACGAAAGAGTCTAAAGTCTTTTTCTTGTAAAATACTCATACTAATTTAATAGTACCCAAACATTAGAACATAACTATAAATATAGTCGTTACAAAATAATTTAGGAAGTTTAAATGCAGAAATTAAATTCGTAGTGGTATCCCACTCCCTTCCTTCACCGCCTCCGCACAACTTCGTTTGTCCATAAGGACATCTAAATAATTGACTGTTTACCCGCATTATCTATAGCACGAACACATATATGAATGAGCTTTCGCTCAGTAAGTACAAACAATATTTTACAAAATATCTTATAAAGTCATATTATTACACCTTACATCAAGAATGTTCGAAAGTGCATGTGATCATGTGTGTTCATTTATGTTTTATTATATACATGTATTGTTTACTTAAGGGCCCCTATGTCGTGCCCATATGCGCGCAACCAATAGGGAGTTAGGGAGCGACTCTCCAACAGCCTTTAAGATCATATCTTATAACTTTCGTTCTTATCATATCATCTCACTAATTAGAGGTTAGTACGACACTTAATCCTATATTTTATTTACCTTATTCTTGTTAATTGTGACAATGTATAGATTTACATGTCACTATGCATATATTATTATAGCATAAATATTTGTAAGGCATGCCGATCATGTCAAGTAAGAGAAATTATGCACATCAAATACTTAATTAAAGCAATACGTATAATTCGTATAGTTATCACATCATCAAGTCAAGTCATAGCAAACATAAAGCATCAACAAAAAAAAAACATTTTGTTCCATGCTGTATGTGAGGTTTATCTTACTTGTCTTATGTGCTTAAACTTCCGGAGTCGTATCTTCTACCATGCAGATTTGAGAAATTGTCCTGATTTAACAATATCTCATTATTAGATAGAATCATAGTTATATTATTTTATTCAATTATTCAATTATTTTATAAACTATGGTGAACTTAATTTTCTTATATCATAATTAATCTTAACAATTATTTCTTATTAATTATTAAGTGTTAAAATAAGTTTCTACTAATTATTATATAATTAATTATTTTGATTAATTAATTAATCAATTGATTAACTAATTAATTAAGTAATAGTTAATTATTACTTTAATTAATTGAGTAATTATAATTAAATTATATAATTTTAATTGACTTATTATAATTATCTTGTTAATAATTTAATTATGTTACTTAAATATTCTTTCTCATATAATAATTATTAATTATTAATTCTAATAATAATAATTAATAATTTGATTAACATAATAATTAATATTTGAGTAATCTCTAGTTAATCATCCCTAATTATTTTGATGATTATATCAATAATTAATGATTATTTAATCTCTAAGTAATCATGTTTTTTAATTATGTAGTTATTTAACATAATAATCTTGATTATCATCCACTAACTCTTATAATTAATTAATTAATTACTTTATTAATCACATTTGGTTATGTATTAATTATTTAATTAAGTAATTAATTAATTAATTAATAAATCAATCAAGGTGACAAGGACTCACCTAAGGGTATACCTTTCTTTTATTATTGGACTAGTCAAATCCCCTTAGTTATATTCATTTAGTTGGGCTAAGGTAATCTCTTGATATATACCCAGTAACCCTCTAGTATACTTTATCTTAGCCCATTAAAACTTGTGATTTAATTTTATGAAATTAGCGTTTTTCATATTATTTGTCATACACTTAAAATCAACTCATTTCATAACTAGATATATTCATATGTTATGACTTACCATTATGTCACATTTTATGGTGTTAGATTAATATTTAGTTGTATAGTAATTTTAATTTCAAAAAAAAAAAAAAAAAAAAAAAAAAAAAAAAAAAAAAAAAAAAAATGTTTAATTTTTATCGTGTAGGATTTTAAATTTTAAATTTATTTAATTTGAGTATAATTCTGTTTTAGACACTTGATGACTTCTTGGAAAGCTTGAAACATCTAGTTTCTGTCTTTATAATTTGTTTTCTAAGATTTCAAGCATTTCAAATATTAATGTGGACGTTTTTCTAAATGTTTTATGGTAAAATCTTGGATTACCATATTACAATATAATTTTAAGGGATTTATTAAAATTTATGTACATATCCGTTTTAAATGCATGATATCTCATTTTGAAACTTAAGATGTTACTTTATAGAGTAAAGTTATTTCCTTTAGTACTTGAGTGTTTCACACTATAAACTTAGGTTTTGTCACTGTTGATCCTACGTTTGTACCACAAGTCCAGATTCATGGGTAAGATTAGAAAAATCATAACAATTTACTTACAAGTCCAAATAAGACAAAAGATATGTCATTGGAAAGCTTATAATGTATATTTTGTATGATAATAATAGTTTTATAAAAAGTTATGTTTTACTAACTCAAAATCTACAAAACTCGTGGCTAGTATAGGATTCCAACAAGGATTTTCGGTTCGTAGCCCAAACTTGTAAAATTCACCAAAAATTACACATTTATCTGTTCAAGGCGTATGATACATTGTTGGAAAGCTCAAATAACCTAGTTTTTAGTTATCTAACTTGTAATCCAAAATTTTGAGTCTAAAGGGTTTGGAGTACAATAAACCCGTGGCTGGTCTGTGCCCCAAAGATCCATTTTCTCCCTAGTTTTGTGTCACAATTTGAAATACACATAACTTTATACATATAAAAGCAAATCAAGTGATTCCAAAGCTTAAAATGAAGCTTATCTTCTGTAAAATCTTAACATATAATTTATTTTTCATACCAAAGTTTCTAATGCATGCTATATTACCATAATAACCACAAACTCTAACAAAGTTCTAAGATCTTACCGAAATGCTCCGTAAATCCTTTAAGATCTCGGATCTCCAAATTCTTCTCAAAACTTTTTTCTAGGTAAGAAAAAGTCTAACATTAAGATCATAATAAAATATCATGCTTTAATTCTTAAAAAATGACTAAAACACAAAGAATACCACTAGGTTACCTCTAGTAAAACGTCCTCTAACTCCGTTCCACATTTCTTCAAACTTGGTAACGGGGTTTCTTAGAGCTTGAAATATAGGAGGAGGGTGCTTGAGGGGTGTTGGAGATGGATAATAGAGTTGGTGATTCTTCTTTTTGTTTTGAGTTGGTGGTGGCTAGAGAGTTAGGGTTTTTGAGCTTAACTTGTGTGAGAGCAAAATGAAGTTAGGGCTTATTTTCAACCAACTTTTACCTTAAGGGAAGCTGCCTTTTGAGGGGTAAAATTGAAAATTTTTGACTAAATCAACCCTTGCATTGTTGTCACTTTTAGGAGGGGTTTGGAGTGAAAATTTGGTTCAACAAAGTGGAAACAATGGGTCACTTTCACTTGTCTTTTCTTTGGGTCAACTTGCCAAAATAAACCACGCCATCTCTTACACGTGATTGCATGCATGCACCACTTTCTTCTTTTCTCATTTGTTTAATTTTCTTCTTGTTCTTGAACCAAAAATCTGGATCCCCCCTAGGCTTTCTCATTTTTATTTTGTTTTTCTTTCTTCCAATTTCCACCCTTGATCTAAGGTTATCATCCTTATTTTCATCCATTGAATCTTCCATCAACCAATCTTTACCTTAAGCTCCCATTGGTCACTTATCATCCAAAGTTCGGCCATTTATTTGCCTAGAATCTCTTAACATAAAATCTACACTATTGATTTCAAATCAAGCACAATTCTTGATCAATCTTCCACCGTTGGATTTCCTAAGATTAAATACTAATAATTTATCTTCTATCTATGTGACACATTAATTCCCAATCATGCTCTCAAAGCTTAACTATTGGTACTATCAAAATAAATACTAAGATCATTAAATTGACCTACTAATAAAAATTGGGGTCCTTCCCAAAAATTAACATTATCCTTTAATATGACATAATTAATTTTTCGTATAAATTGATATGTCGTTCATCTCATCTTTTATGTATTTAAAATTTCTCATTTAAATGGAAAAACTCAATATTGTTATATCATCGACATCATTACCGATGATACATATATAGTCATTCATGATCTTGAAATTTAATATTCATTAAAATAATTCATTAGAAGTATATTAATGAAGAAAATTCATAATAATAATTCATGAATCAAGCTTATAAATTTCTAGGGTATCACAAAAACCCCAAACGAGACCTTAGTATAAATATTTAGTTTATATATATATATTTAATATATTTTATACCATTTAAGTCTTTTTTTTTTTTTTTTGGTATTAGTCTATTCTTAAAATTTTAGTCTTTGATCTTTTTGTTCTTTTCATGTATTTTTTTTTTCATTATTTTGTTAGTTTTTTTTTTCTATTTTTTTACTTATATATTTTTTCTTATTTATATTAATTTTCTTAAATAGGTCTAATCATATACATTGTATATGCTTTTAACTAGTATTATATTAATGAGCAAAACTGGCTAATTTATTTGTCCTCATGTAGCGCAGATAGTTGGGTCAAACAAAAGGATTCCTTTTCTATGATAATTACATACCGTCATATTTGAGTAACGTGGCAATCAATATTTTTGCATAAAATTACAAAACTCCAAAAATTCCAACCATAATCGGCAGCGAAACCAAAAATTTTTCAGTGGATACGTTATAAGAAAATTATAGATTAACTTTTTTTTTTTTTGAATAAGGATATAACTAGCATTTTAATTATTAAATGTACATCTTAATAAAAGTTTTTTAATAAAGCAAGTGAATAATGAAATTCTAATTTAATTTTAAAAGTAAAAATTGAAATATATAAATTTCAGTGGGATGAAGTTAAATTTTGCTTATAAAACGATAGTGCAACTAATAAGCTTTGGTGTTAATATCAATTTTTCAAACTATAAATGAGTACACTTGCTTCCACCCACTTTTTTTTTTTTTTTTTTTTTTAATATTGTTCAACCCACTTAAGACATTAAAGATGACTTACCAAAGACTACGTCATTGATTAGAGTTGGAGTTCGAAATAGACTCTAAAGATTGATTTGATGTGTGGGTAAATCTTCAATTGCGGCAAAGCTTTCATGGCCATCTCTTCTCCGTGAATCCAACACAAGTTATCTGTGTTGTCTCCGGCCTCCCCTTATTTTTTTTAACCTTTTTTTTACTTAATTTTTGTTTCATTCAAAATTGTATATTCCTTGCTGATATGATAATTAATTGATGCCAATTATTTGCATTCTTTATTAACAGGAAAAAAGAAGCATTTTTGCAACAATTCACCCTTTATATTATCAAATATTAAACAAATACTATCGATTTTGACGTAATTTCTAATTAAATCAAACGTTATTATTAATTATAAAATATTTTTACAATTCTAACCCAAAAAAAAAAAAAAAAAACATTGATGATCACAGTCTATATTTTCTTGCAAGTTCTCGAAAAAGTATCCCAATGGTCCGACACTTAGATCCATTTAGTGAATGAGTTTGAGTTAAAATTTTAAATTTCAATAGTAAATTTGTGTTGACTTTGCAAAAAAGACAAAAACTTTTTCAAAAAGACAAAATAGTTTTTCAGAAAAAGACAAAAACTGAAATAAAAATTTTAAGTTTAGAATGGTTTTCCAAACGAAGCCTTAAATAATCGATTCTAGAAGAGGTCAAACAACTAGGCTCCACAGCTTCCAAAATTTCCAACTTCTCTTTGGTTTTTTTCTTTACACATGTCACTCACACACACACACACACACACACTATTTTAAAGGGGACGCTACTCTCTTTTTGGGGAGGGAGAAAGCTACGGTAGTTAGCACATGAAAAGATACAGTGTGTATGATATTCCGTCTAAGGGACAATATTTAATGCAGTTAGATACTCACGTTTTTGTGTACCATACCTTCTAGTAGGTTTTTATCCCAAACAAAATAAATAATTAAATAAATTCTATTTTGAGGCTATGTTATGGCCACATGATCCTCATTTTATGTGATTGACACGTGGCATTTTTTTTTATTAGGTAAGCAAAAACAGTTTGGATTAAATGTGTAATTTGTCTGTTAGTCCTTAAACTATAAGTATTATGTCACTTTGATTCTTGAATTTTTTATTTTGATCAATTTAATCCTTAATTTTTAGTTTTTGACAGTTTTGATCGCTCACATTAAAACTGACGGACGATTTCTGAAATTCAACATAGATAATCGTATCTCCATTATAAAATAGCTGAAAATTTTAAAGAAATTATTATTTTAATTTCAAAAGGTTTTAATTTTTAAGGGTTTTAATAAGAATAAAGAGGAGATTTTTTTTACTTGGTGTAATTATTTTTGTAAAATTTTATGCTAACATGGAGTTGAAACATGATCATATACAATAACTTTAAAAAATAGTTCATCAATGTTCAATGTGAGGAACCAAAACTACCAAAAATTAAAAGTTCAAGACTAAATGTACCAGAACCAAAAATTTAGGGACTAAAGTGATAAAATACTCATAATTTAGGGACCAAACCGACAAATTGTCCTTTATATATAAAGGTTTTCGTTTTTGTGACAATTATATAGACCGCCGTTGACTAACATAATAGCATCTTCGATGTTGTGTCCATGGTAAATTTTGATATTTAAATTAAAAAAATTCTCTCTCTTAAAGTATTATCAATCTTTGAGGTTAAATTAGTTCTAAACTAAATTTTATGACAAATTTACCACAAACTATAATCAATACCAAATTTAATATTTGATTTTTATTGATTGGTGTTTTCACTTTTTCATGTAATCATTACAATATTTTTATTTTAAATTATTTAATAGTAAAAAAATCACCATTACGAGTTTTAAAACATAAGATTAATGGCAAAATGCATACACAATATTAAAAATAAGGGGAAGTTTCACGGTCGTGTACTATCCATAGTGCTCATTTATGTGACACTTGATGAAATCGAACGGTCGAAGACTATAGGTGCACGTATATTCAACTGCACGTGTCCGTACACTAAATGAAGCTCCGTACAATACGTGAAATGACATATTTGTTGACATTCAGAAAGTGCACTCTATCTTTGGGCACCTACCCATGCAAACCTTAAACCGACATTGCATCGAGATTCCTTTTATACTCTTATCAGAAATGCTTTTATTATTTATTATTATTATTATTATTATTTTTTAAGGTGGACAATTTATCAAGCTGTAAAGTAACAAGTTATAGAGCTGACAATACGAGGGCAACACAATCAGGAAATTTTTTTTTTTTTTTTGCACAAGCATTGAAGGGTCTGCGTGGGGGCCTCAAATTTTTTTTTAATTTCAAATCAGTCCCCACATTATTTTGAATGATTGTAATTTACCCCCACTCAGAATTTTTTTCTTTAATATGCCCATGTGACATTTAGATTAACCTTATGTTCAATACCAAAATCAACATTAATTAAGTTTTTATTAGTAAGAAGAACCACCATTAAAGGTCGGTGGATCTTCTTCCTTTTTTTTTTTTTTTCCCCTAATTAGTCTTCTACCGTTCGATTTCATCAAATGTCACATAAATGAGCACATCGATAGTACACTACTGTAGATCTTCCCCTTTTTTGTTCTCTTGAATTTTTTTTTTTTTAAATTTCTCCCTTTTATAATGATGAAAAAGCATTTATTGTCTCTTAAGTTTTTTATTTCGAAATGAAGAAGCATTATTTTATTTCTCTTAAAAGTTTTTTTTTTTTTAAATATCAAATAAAGCATCCTTTTTTTTTTTTTTTGGTTGAAATCAAATTAGGCATTCCTATCTCTTGAAAGAGACCAACAATTAAGGATTCAAGCAAAAAAAAAAAAAAAAAAAAAACACCAATAGTTAAGGAATGGCAAGATCACAACTGTATTTGGTGTGAGCCGTCGATCTCATAAACTTTGGTAGTTGCCAAATTACGGACGGTGTAGATTCACTAGCATGGCTGATCAAGCCTTTACGCCAATACCCACAACGAACTGTCTTTTTTCCTATTTTTTTCTATTTGGCTTAAGTACATGCGGACAACGAACCGTCAAATGGTAATCCCCATGTCCACGTTATTAGCTGCCCTAACTTCCACGTGATTGCCTAACTATCAACGAATGTTTTTTCGATTAGCAAATATTACGTATAATATCTTTTTTTGATAAGAAAAAAATTACGTATTATCTTTTATTTATGTAATGTTCCTGTCCACCGTCGTCACCTTCACTATCTTACATTAAAGGTTTTTATTTTATTTTATTATTATTTTTAATTGGTTTCAAATTTAGTAGCTCCCCATTTATTGTGTTAAATGGTGTTATGTCGAGATGCGTTGTTACTATTTCATATTTTATTGACTATCCCTTAAAAGTGTTATGTCATTTTATCTAAAATTTAAAATTTAACCACATTAAAAATGCTAAATACTAAATAAATTTAAACAAATTGATAAGTTATCAAAACATTATTAGGAGACAATCTTGAAATAGAAAAATGAGATAGTAGATCTGGACTCTCATTGTGCTGGGTCCACTAGGAAAGCTTAAACTAAAGGCTTATTTGAACAGTTTTATCACCTAAGCTTCTCGTTTGTTAGCAATGTGCTTTCTGATTTTTTTTTTTTTTGGTAATTAATCTTATTTAAAAATGTATAAAAACTCCAAAATCAATAACAATATTGCCAATTGTATGACAAAAAACCAACCAATAACTTAAACATAAGTGTTAATTAAAGATTTGAGTAATTAGTCTTATCTATTTTAACCAAAAGTTATTAGAGTTAAGTTTTTATTAAGTTTTATCCAAAAAAAAAAAAAATTGAATGAAATATGTTTTAACAATATATTGAACCTAAAAATTTAATGGAAAAAATAGTCAATCATTCTCTTACTTGATGATACGTGTATAAAACACATGTAATTAATTTCTATTAAAAATAATTAATATCAATGTAGACATATTTTTGACTTCGATATGAAGATTCAAATTCTGTACGGTTCGATGAAGTTATATATGGAATTAATCTACCGGCAACATTAATATCTGTTAGGAGTATTTATTACTTATGGGGGCATATTACCAATAAAGAAGAAGTACAAGGGGCCATAATGCAAAACAGCTTAAATATAACCCCCGAAACACTCCATATAAACCGTGTGATCATCCACTAATTTGGGACTACGACACCAATCGAAAACAAACTTCCTCAGCCAAAAGAAAATTTTCCCAAAAATGTCTCTGATGACACTTACCGGAGTTCAGGTCGAGACAGCGGCATTTGCGCCGGCGGTGACGCCTCCCGGATCGGCGAAGACACTGTTCCTCGGCGGTGCAGGTTAGTGCAGAAATGTGAAGTCGCCGACGACTGTACTTTCTGTCGTTTTCTTTTTCTTTTTTTGCTTTTCCGTTTTGTCTATTTTTTAAAGACGACTTTCGTTTTGATGACGTGGCGCAGGCGTGAGGGGTTTGGAGATCCAGGGGAAATTCGTGAAGTTCACGGCGATCGGAGTTTACTTGGAGTTTAACGCCGTCTCGTGGCTCGCCGGCAAGTGGAAGGGCAAATCGGCCGAGGAGTTGAATGATTCCGTCGAGTTCTATAGAGACATCGTAACGGGTAAATTTAAGGATATATATATATATATATATATATATTAATGGTTTGATGATTTTGAGGTTTTTAATTTTGTTAATTTTTTATTTGGGATAATGATGCACTATGTTGCGGCTATTTGACTCTGTTTCAATGTGTTGCAAAGTAAAAATTGAGTCTATTTCAGTGTCTCACCCCAAAAAAAAAAAAAAAATCGACTTTATTGGAATGACTTTTGATTGAAGTTCTATTTGAATGATTTTGTTCCCTAGCTCAAAATAGATGAGAAAAGTTTATTATTATTATTTTTTTAAATTTAAGGACGTGGGGATTTAAATTCTTCATTTATTATAGAGTCATATGTAAAATAATAATTTGGATATTTACTTTGAGTCCTAGACAATAGATCTATTGAAAATTGTATTAAGGTTGAAAAAAAATGCAAAATTGACAAACTCTTTTATAGATCTAATGATTTTCTTTTTTAAACTTTAAATCAATTATCTTTTAGTTTTGCCTTTCTTTCTCCCTTTTTTTTTTTTTTTTAAAATCATAACTTGTAAATTTTCATGTATAAATTCATGTTGTTCATTACTTATTATTTCATGAGGTGTATTGTTGCTCTTTTTTAGGTCCGTTTGAGAAATTCACTCGTATAACGATGATTTTGCCGTTGACTGGGCAACAATACTCGGAGAAGGTGTCGGAGAATTGCGTGGCGATCTGGAAATCTTTTGGGATTTACACTGAAGCAGAGGAGAAAGCCATTGAAGAGTTTCTCCAAGTTTTTAAGGATAAGAACTTCCCACCTGGATCCTCTGTTCTCTTCACACAGTCACCATCCGGTTCCTTAATGGTTAGTAAATTACTGTTATATATTCTTGAAAGGGTTTTTGTTTTTTGTTGTTGTTGTTGTTTTTTTTTTTTTTTTTTTTTTTTTTTTGTTTTGTTTTGTTTTGTTTTTGTTTTTTTTGTTTTTTTTGTTTTCTGTTATTGATAATATCTACTTGTTTATGGCACGGATTAATCAAATTTATATATACCGCTAACTTTTGTGGTGGTAGGAAGATCCAAGTAAATACGTAATTGACTAGATTTGAGTCACATTCAACACATTAGTCCCACTATATAGTGTTTAAGATATATTAAATTGATAGTTTAGCATTATATAGAGCTAAAAATGAAAGATTTTTGCACTTGAAGTAGAAGCAAATGGAATTGGACTCACTCTCAAGTAATTTGATGGATAAGAGATCTCAAATTTAAGTGTCATGAGAAATATTTGAGATTATTTTCAAATCATTCACTCAAAGTTTGTTGGTAAAAATTGAAGTGACGCGTTTTGTCTCCCACATCTAAAAAAACTGTTATGTTAATCATGCTTTTTTAAATAAAAAAATATGAAATATTTTGCAGTTAAAAGCCAAAAAATGAAATATTTTGATTTTAGGTGTAATGTAAATTATTGGGATTTTGTCGAGATATTTATTGACCATGTGAAACTTAATTATTATCCTGATAGGCTGATACGAAATAATATGCATGTCAACTTTATGGATACTTGTTTAACACCTTATGAGTCTTTTAACCTCCCCCCCCCCCCCCCCTCTTTTGTTTATAAAAATAGATAAGCTTCTCCAAAGACGAATCCATTCCAGAAAAATGGGATGCTGTTATAGAAAACAGGCTTCTTTCAGAGGCAATTTTGGAGTCAATCATCGGAAAGCACGGAGTTTCTCCGGATGCAAAGAGAAGCATGGCTTCAATTCTGGCGGAATTGCTCATGGATCAGAGCAAGACTCACGCCGTGCCAAGCGGAGAAAAGAAACTGTTGGCAGTTTGAATAAGTGGCTTTCAAAGCTTAGTGGAATTACTTATAAGAAATTTCACATTGATGTGCTTTTATCTGTAATCTTATCTTTGGACTACCATTAATAAGGGAATGTTAATTGTGTGTTTATGTGTTTTCTTAATCACATATTAGCTAAGGGCATTCTCTGGATTATCATTAAGAAAGGGAAAGAAAATTATGTGTGCATGTGTTTTATTAATCAAATATATTTAGTTAGGGGCTATCCCTTGAAAAATGTCTTTCTCGCTCTCTCTTTTAATGACACTTTTATTTCCTTTAGAATTCTTGAAACAATCAAATTACAAGTTGGAAAAGAAGACATTTGTTTCAAGTTAAGTGTTTTTGAAATTTTAAAGAGATCTCCATGAGATTATAAAAGACTCTCAGCTTTGACTATTATGTCTATTTATTCATATTCTATTTATGTTATTTTAATAATATCATAATACGTCAATTAAAAAAAATCATTTATTCTGAAGCTTCCATAACCAACCTCTTCTCCGCAAACCCAGCCCTCTCAAGCTGCCCGATGATCTCCCTAAGAAAGATATGTCGTTGTCTCCGATCTTCTCTTATTTTGTTTTGTTTTTATTTCGCTTTTATAAAAATTATTGAAAAAAAAAAAAAAAAAAAAAAAGCTTGTGTGGGTGAGTTCATTTAAGTTTGCTTATTCATTGCCGTACAGTCATAATCCGATGCTTACCACAGTAACATTCCCTACAATAAAATCACCGTTATTTAATTTTTCATGTCTATATTAAATTTTATTAGTTTTGAATATTTATTTAATTTTTAAGTGAATTTAATTAGATAAAAAAAATATGTTTTGACTTCAAAAAACGTACAATATTAATAGAGTTCTACTAAAAAAAAAAAAAAACTCTTACGTTACGATTTTAGCACTTGTTCTAAAAATTTACCCAACAGTTTGATTACTACCATCATCAATTCATACAAAATAAATAAATAAATAAATAAACAATTAGGTCCCAATTTCAAAAGTGTCTAAAATTCTTGGTTCTTTTCTAAATAAAGAGGAGAGTGTCTTTCTGTTTGTTGAATATCTTTTTAAAAATGAAAAAGCGTTCTTTTTTTTTTTTTTTTTTAAAGTGTAAATAAAAAAGCATTCCTGACTCTTCAAAGTTGAAACAAACAAGAAACAACAAAACTTCTGAAAAAACAAAAGAACAAACTTCCAAATTAAGAAGTCAAGTAATTTCCACCTTGTCGATGTGAGCCGTACGATCTCATCACTTGGTTGTTGCCAAATGACGGACGGTGTTGATTCACTTGAATAGCTGGCACCCGTACTTCCAAACATTCCTATTTCCCACAACGAACTGTCAAATTGGTTATACGCACTTTCCACGTCTTCAACGTGACCTGCCAAACAGTCGCCTCCACGTCATCACCTTCACCAACTAAAATTAAAGGCTTTTTTTTTTTTTTTTTTTTTTTTTTCCTTGAATCACCTAAAATTAAGGGTGATTTGTAGTATTGTCCTTAAAAAAATGCATCTCTCAATTATTGTCCCAACTATAATGTTTTTAGTTTTCTTTTTTTTATCACCTAAACTTATATTTATTAGCCACGTGCGTTATGAACCTTTTATTTATTTTTATTTATTTATTTATACATATTGAATTTAAAAAATGATAATTTCTATGGTAAGGACATTCTATTTTATACTATAAATATGAATTACAATTTTAGTCGTTTGATTAAATTTTTAATGATCTGATCTATAATTGAAGTTGTTTTGTATTGTGCAATTGTAAATTTAATATGGTAAACAATTTAATACATCAGTCAGTTAAATTTTTTTAAAAAAAGAAATTCCTAAATTTTTTTTATAAGTAAAAAGGTTCTGGTGATGGTCCCATCATCGTTTCAATTTCAGCCTTACAGGTGTGATCAACTTTTTGGGTATGACAAAAAAGATATGAACCTTTAACTCTGTCTCTTTAGTCGTTAACTCAGACCCTACCTAGAACGTTATCAACATTAATGCTACCATAGCCAAGTAGTTCCTAAATTTGTATATAATAGAATGTCACCCTTTAAAAATTTGTAGAAACTCCCACATAAATAATAATGGCAATATATATGTACACAATATATATATTTTATGAAAATCAGTATATGACTCAAATAAGTTTAAATGCTAATAGAAATTCACATTGCCACATAATCTAACAGTAATTTATTGTCATCCAAGTGAACTTATCAAATGGGCTTTATAAAGAGAACCAATGCACATCATGAAAAAAGTTCTACAATGAATGTAAACGTATCAAAATTTTGTAAGTTATAGAAAAATTAAATGGAAGTTTTGTGGTAGAGTATGAAAATATATTCTATTAGAAGAGCTATGTTTTCAGATCATTAAATTTGTATCAAAATTTGTCAATTCTACATAGTTTTTTTTTAATAATTATTTTGATATAATTATGAATACAAGAACTATTGTTAAGAACAAATATTACCAATAGTGTACCCAATATAAAGGACTCAAAACTAAATCCCTGTTTGTGGTTGCAAGCATAACCTAACGGTAATTCCACACCTAACTCCACTAAAAAGTGAAGAGTTTAAATCCCCCACCACCCAAGTTTCAAAAAAAAAAAAAAAACCTATTCGTAGTTTTCTAACTCAAGCTTTAAAAGTCCAAAACTTTGCATATACAAGTTTAAAAGAGATTTTTTTTAAAAATTGTATAGAATTTTAAGACAAACGAAACAAACTCCATATTGATATATATATAATTTTTTTTCAATTACATTTCAAGTTTTAACACTTTTTAACTTCAACAATTCCAACACCTCAACAAACGTATTATTTAATTCAAATTCAAATTCAAATTTAAATTCAAATTCTACAATTCAAATCTTAACACCAAACGAATGCTTAAATAATTATTTTGTGGCAGTTCCGTCATCCAACCTCTATATATTATTACTATTTTTTTGCGAACTGAGGAATGATATCATTCAAATAGAGTCAAGTTTGTTTCCTACTCTCAAAAAAAAAAAAAAAAAAAAAAAAAAAGGGACCTGAGGGTTCGAAAGTCATCATCAAGTCAAAATTAGTTTTTTTTTAGACTACATAAAACGACGAGAGTAATAAGATCAAATTTATGTTGTTATTTTTTATCCAAACATATTTCAAAATTTTGAATTATTTAACTATCATAAATTATTTTGAACCAAGTACATATTTCTCAACATTCCCTTAATTTCAATAAAAAATCTCTAAAACTTTCATTACAATGGGCATTCCAAACGCCTCCTCCTAAGTTCGTTATTTCAAAATGCCTATAAGGAGGTTTAGCAAAAAAAAAAAAAAACTGCCTGTAAAGAGACGACCCGGAATAGAAAAAAGAAAAAAATGAAAATTAAAGAAACGAAAGAAAGGGAAAAAAAACTAAATTATTTAAATTTGAGGGTGGCATTTTTTTAATAAGCCTAAATCAAATATCTTCCTTTTCAACTTGCAACTTGATTGTTTCAATCAAGAATTCAATAATGAACAAAGATGAAAATATCGGTATTTATGGAAATATCGGTACTTAAACTTTACAAAAATATCGACGAAAATATCGATATCGATGGAAATTGATATAAAATATGAAAATTCATTTAAATAATGGATTTTTTTAATAAAACTTTATGAAATTGTAAAATAGTGAATAACTCAATTAAATACTAAGTATTTGATAAATTTAAATGGTAAGAATGGAGCATAATACAATAAACGATAAGTTGACGTTCACCAATTAAGTAAGATCATTGAAATGTAACATAATATGGGTGAATTACATTCATTGTTTCATACATGGTAAGAAAACATTAATTTTAGAAAAGCTTTTAAAATGTTTGAAAGTATTTGCAATATTTTATTAGTGTAAATAACATCGATACTAAGATAATATGACATTTGAGTATTTATTTTATATAATTTTGGACATGTCACATGTCTCTCAATTTCTACTCTTTATGTATATATATAAATTGTGTGTGAATTAAATAAATCGTGAATTTTATTACGTTTGAAGATAAAAAAATATATTATGATTGACATTTTATGGATATGTTAACATTATTTCTTTGGAAATTTCGACGATATTTTGTCATTTACTACTACACCTTTCATGGAATCGATATTTCCATAAAAAATCGATATTTAAGAAAATTTCCATTTCACGGATATTCTGCAAAAAAGATACAATACCCCCTGTTTCTATATTGGTACTTCTAAAATACGGAAATTTCCAGGGAAATATCGGTAGAAACGTTCGATTCTTCAATCCTCGATAATGAAGGGCACCTATTAGCTATGGAAAGAGAGAGTGAGAAAGAAATATCCTTCAGTTTGTGAGTGTGAGTAATTTTTATGCTTCTTAACACTGACAAAGTCAAAAATATGTATCTGTATCGACTAATAACTAAAGACGAAAGTATACTTAACCAAAAAATAATAATAATAATAAAGACCAAAGTATGAATCCAAATATGTGTTCGGAAAAAAAAGAAAAAAAGGAGTATGAGTAGTTGGATTCTTAAGAAATGAAAATTTTAGATTGGATTTGAGTTGAATTGAAAACATTTACAAGTAGTGATCCAAATGGCTAAAGTTATAAGATCCAATTTTTAATATTTAGTGAGAATAATTATATGTGTATATTAATATAATAGAATGCATATGTATATATATTTTTCCAAAAAAAAAAAAAAAAAGTTGAGAGGGGAGCCCTACTTATTATGAATTGGTTATGTATGTGCCTGCTTCCGAATCGTGTGCTCTCTTAGATGAGTTGGTAATGAAATGAGTCAAGTCAAGTTAATTATGTTTCTCTTTTGGTAATGAGGTGTTCGGCAATAGTTCATTTATTGTCATTTGAGTTAAAATATAAAATTCTCTCCATTCTTTCACTTTTTTTTTCTTTTTTTTTTTGGAAGTGAGTTTAATTTTTATTAAGAAGCTGCTAAGTCTGGCATTAACAATTGTACACAGGCATAAACTAAATCGGTAAGATAGTGGACTACTCTATTTCTCTCATGAGGAGAGTAACAAACATTATCACTACGAGCCTAATCAATCAAAAGCTTGATATCACGTACTGATGATATTAGCTTCAACGGCCCTCAAAGATAGTGGTGGTGGTTAGCTCTATCATATAATTTTCTATATTGCCTAGGATAAATACAGTATTAGGAGTTGTCATTGCCTTTGCATGTTAAAATTGTCAATAGTAGCAAATTAGAAAATAAATAGAAATTAATAAGTTGTTTATATTCTTTGTGAATTTAGGATTGAGAACAATTTTCTTTTTAATATTATGGACTTTTTTGGGTTTCACAAAAAATTGAAGAGAGAGAAAGAGGAAAAAAAAAGATGAATTTGAAAATTAACCTCCAAAAGTGAGGTTGGTGATGGAGAACGAAATGGGACCTAGAACAATGTATATTTTATGTTTTTTTTTTTAATAAATGGACCGGACTTGGATTATGAAACTACATGCATGAAGAGTGAGATCGTTCTTTTTTTTTTTTTTTTTTTTTTTTTTGTAATTTATGTACTTGAACTAGGAGTATACCTGCATGGACAATAAATGAGATTGTTACATTTTAATTTGTTTGTTTGTTTTTTAATGGACTTACACTTGATTGATTATTGATGTGCTATTTTTTTGTGGATGAATGTTTTCTTAAGTTTTATTTTAAAATTAACCCTGAGAATCAATTTAATTTCATTATTTTGCCCATTTTTTTTACAATATTATTGTAACAGCCCAATGGGCTAAAATAGGCCCAACCCACCTGCCAGCCCATCCTCGGGCAGTCTGCAGTTTCATGTACCCTCAACCCGCCCTTCAAAAAACCCGACCGGGCTGAAACGCCAACCCACCCACCTGTTCACCTCTAGACTAGTATCCCATCCTCCAAATATATAGAGTTCTCACATTTATAGGAGAAATTTCCATACTTTGACGTACTTTGCTTTCTCTTTATGTTTTTGTTTGGTTTTGTCAACCCGTTGCTTAGCTTTTTTGCTTTGCCTTGTGAGTTAGAGTGAACTTATTTAGCACAAGGAAACGCTAAGAGCCATGTGATTAAATTTTAAAATTTTAAAATGTGAGTAATATTTCTATGGGTTTTCAAAATTTAAGTAACAAAATTCTAAAAGCACCAAAAGTTCAATAAGCAAAAATGAACTTGTCCTCAAAAAAAAAAAAAAAAAAAAAAGAATTAGCTGATAATTAATCACACTACTTTATTATTAGCAATGCTTTAAAAAGAAAGTATGCGTAATGAATCAACACGAGAAGGACAAAAAAAAAGTAATCTAATTCCACCGGAAAGATTTTTCTTTCTTTTTTTTTTTTTTTGGTGCTCCGTGACAAATACATGTATAAAAGGTGTAATCTAATAATTATTTTGTATCATAATAACTTTGAAAATGTCTAACATTCAAAAAATCTAGTTCGTTTCAGCTAGGAAAACGAATATTCTAAACCAATCTGAACAATACTAACAGAGGAAGTAGGATTTGGTGGTGGAGGAATTTCTATTGTCCCTTCCAACATCAGACAAACTTTCTTCATCGGAGGACGAACAGACGGCTCTTCTTGTATGCACCAGAGCCCCAACTTCATCATCTTCTCCACTTCGATCTCCTCGGCATCTTCATCTTCAACAAGCTTATCCAATTCACCATCCAAAAAGCAGTCATAAACCCAGTTGGCAAGAGTCACTTTGTCTTCTGGAACATCCATTTCGACACTCCTTCTGCAGCATACTGTCTCCAACAACACAATGCCGAAGCTATAAACATCGGCTTTCACCGTTATCGGCATGTTTCGGTGCCACTCTGGTGCGATATACCCTCGCGTTCCTCTGAAACCGGTAGAAGTTCTTGTTTGGTCAGGCATCAATAGCTTGGCTAGCCCGAAATCTGCTATTTTCGCGCAGTTTTGCTCGTCCATTAATATGTTTTCCGGCTTAATGTCGCAATGGATTATCTGTGTCTCACACTCTTCGTGTAAATAGAGTATTCCTTTAGCGATATTCAGAACTATCCCGATTCTTTCTTCCCAAGTTGGCTTTGTCCTAGATCTGAATAGGAAACCGGCTAAAGAACCATTCGTCATGTACTCATAAACGAGAAGCCTGTTTGTTCCTTCATGGCAGTACCCAAGAAGTTTAACAAGGTTTCTATGATGTGTCTTGCCTATTACTTTCATCTCGTTCCTGAATTCTCTTTCCCCGTCCGCGATCACTTTCTCTAGCCTCTTGATGGCCACAACTTTCCTAGAACTTTTGATATGAGCACACCTTTAAAAACTGTTCCGAAAGCTCCTTTTCCCACTTGATCCGTGAAACCGTTTGCCGCCTTTTCTAGCTCAGAAAATTTATAAGGTCGAAGAGTGACATCTTCGAGAAATTCGATGTTCCCTTGATATGCAATCCTTTTATATTTCTGAATCCGACATCTGTACACGACAGCAACTAAAACTGCTAAAGCAACAAGTCCAAAACTTGAAACCAAAAGGCTGCTTATTAGGACTCCCGTCGAGACTTCTCCATTTCCTCCCCTGCCTACCATTGTAGTATTTTCCTCAGAGCTTCCATTCTGCAGTTTGATTATCGTTGTTGCGAAGCCTTTTCTCGCAGTTTTCGCGTATCTCATTGGAGACATAAGTTTCCTGCACTCCTGGCCCCTGAACAAAGCAACTTGGCAATTACAGTCCCTCAGCATTCCTCTTTGCAAGAAGCTTTGTTCATCGACGACACTATCGAATACGAGTTGTCTGACGCCCACATAATTCCATCCAACTCCGCGAGAGAAAGTGTGTTCTCACTCCGGCTTGTGCAATCTGCGCTTGAATTTCTCCTGCAGCCAAAACTCCTCCGGCGCTGATCGGTGAAATCAAAACCAGGAGGACATGCACAAGTAGGTTCTTCATCATCACCAAGTACGCAATACGAATTCAAGCCACACAATCCGATCGGAGCACACTTATTTTTAACTGAAAACCACTCAACAGCCCAGTTGCTGTCATGAACCAAACTATGAGAATACAATCGTAAATTTCCATCCGCATCTATCGTCAGACGGTACACAACTTTGCTATTCCCACCAGAAAAAATCGTCTTTATAACGAACCCAGTGGAATTTTGTAGGCATACCCGGCCATTTTGATCGAGAATCAGGCTCACGCTTTCGCCTTCCTTAAAAGTATTGATGTTCCAATAAGCGTAATAGGGTAAGATAGGACTATCTGCAGGGTATTGCGCCAGCTTGCCATTTATCTGCATGCGAAGCCGAAACATTCCAGAGGAGTGATTTGTCTCGGACATTCCTGAGACAAGCTGTTGTCTGGCCACTAGGCGTTGTTCGGGCAAAAGGGTATCTGTTGGATAATCAAAGCTCTGCCATATAATCTTAGAACTTGAGTTGTAGAGGACGAAATTGCCTGTATCAAGCATGGAAGCAGAGGTAGCTTGCTGAGAGGTATTCGCGATTTTGCCTACTTCCATGCCTTGTGCGTCACGCAAGACGAGCCTTCCATCGCTACTCAAAAGCAAAGTCGTCCCACGCGGTCGAGGCATATCATCGCGATTTGCCGTCCATATGACAGTTTTTTGCTTCATGTTCTCGAACCAAATCCCAACCGAAAAGGCACCATTGTCTGCTTGGTAGAATCCAAATGCAAACTGGCCAGAATCCGATAACCAAAATGAGTTATTGGTACCAGCAGATAGAGAAGAATTTCCGGTTATTTTTGAAGTATTCTGTTCTTGAGCAGTTGTTAACGAGAACTTGGTGAGTAGCAAAAAGAACAAGAGAAAAATTTCCATTCTGAGTTCTGGTGCTTGCTTTGCGGATGAAATTGTTTTGCTCTCAAGTATATCAACAATCGACAGATTCAACACCTCATTCTATTGCTTTGGTTTAAAGATTTTCAGTCCAAATTCATGTAGTCCTAATTTGACTGAAACTTTGTCAAGGCAAAGCAATCTATCACTTAAATAATAATAATAATAATAATAATAATAATAATAAACAAATGGAAGGAAGGAATGCAACGGCTGCTTTCTAAATGGTTAAGTGGCAATGTCGGAACGTCTAATTGCTTATAAAACGAAACAACACGGCATTGATCACCACCTACTATTAAATAGTGGGTCTTATGATTTGAAACCTGACCTACCTTATATTAATAGTGATGTTTAGTCTCTAGCGTTTTTCAATGACATGGCATGGATAATAGTTTGTTAGAGTATGCCTAAACAATTTTCCACACTGTCTCTGACCCAATAGCATGACGTTTTGTCTCAACCAGCCAATTGGGGACCAACAAAATTTTATTTTTATTTATTCTTTTTAAGAGGGGACCAACAGAAGTTGACTCATAGAAAAAGTTCTAATTTTCAAGTCTTTTTTTATTTTTTATTTCCTCTCTGTGGAATTTTGGAGAAGTTTACTTTGAATATCTTCCCTCTGGTCAAGATTCTTTCCCCCTTCTCTTTTTCCTCTCCCATGATGTATCTTTCATAGGGCCTGAACCACAGTATGTAGAACATACAAATAATACAATAAAAGATTAAAGTAATGAGAACCATACAATAAGATATGAAAAAAAAAAAAAAAAAACTCTATCAGTAGGAGTTTATTTTCAATTATAAGATATCTATCATAATATATTTGTTTTGCATGTTTTTTTTTTTCCTTGTTATTTATGTGAACGTTAAAAAATATGCACTAATAATAGTAAATCAGAATAGGATAAATGCACCCAGTAATTGCTCTCTTTACAACTAATATAGTCATGACCCCCCAATAGCTTGTTCCTAGCACAATAAATCATGACGTGAGAACAAATCAGAAAATTGTTCATAAAAAGGCAAGGAAAAACAATAATTGAGAGAGATAAAATAGAGTTGTACAATTTATTGTGACCTCATTATGATCAGAAAAGAAATTACATGAACTGAGATATGCACAAAAAATTAATATTCTGTCAAAAGGAAGTTAATTTTTTCTAAAAACTGGAAATTCTTACAAAAACTGGGCTTACAAACAAATACCTGATTTTTGCAAAAGATTCCATGAGTTCTAAAGGAATGAACTTGAGTAAAACTAGGTTCACCATAGAAAAATTCTGACAAGGGCAGTTCCATCCGAAGACCTTGTGAAGTAAAATGAGAAACCTTACCACCGCAATCAGTCACCAGGGGTTTTGGTTTTGGAAACGGGCAGAGGGTATGCTAATACTGGTAGTCCCATTCCTGGACCTTTTTTTGAAGCAAAAACAAAAAAAAAAAAATCTTCAAGGAGAGTATCATAATTCAACTTGCTCTCAATCCACATAAAGAAAATGAGAGAAGACAAAAAGAAAAAGAATCAGTCTGAGTTCTTAGATGTCAACAATCTATTATTGAAGGAAACAAATCTTGGTTGGATAGTAAGTGAATTATTCAATAATACAACAATTATTACAACATGTGGGAAAAAAAAAAAAAAAAAGAACTTAATCAATCTGAACAATGCTAACAGATGAAGTAGGATTTGGTGGTGGAGGAATTTCGATTGTCCCTTCCAACATCAGACAAACTTTCTTCATCAAAGGACGAACAGACAGTTTTTCTTGTATTCATCAGAGCCCCAACTTCATCATCTTTTCCACTTCGATCTTCTCGGCATCTTCATCTTCAACAAGCTTATCCAATTCACCATCCAAAAAGCAGTCATAAACCCAGTTGGCAAGAATTACTTTGTCTTCTGGAACATCCATTTCGACACTCCTTTTGCAGCATACTATCTCCAACAACACAATGCCAAAGCTATAAACATCGGCTTGCACTGTTATCGGCATGCTTCTGTGCCACTCTGTGCGACATACCCTCGTGTTCCTCTGAAACCAGTGTATGTTCTACTTTGGTCAGGCATCAGTAGATTGGCCAACCCGAAATCTGCTATCTTCGTGCAGTTTTGCTCGTCCATTAGTATGTTTTCTGGCTTGATGTCGCAATGGATTATCTGTGTCTCACACTCTTCGTGTAAATAGAGTATTCCTTTAGCGATATTCAGAACTATCCCAATTCTTTCTTCCCAAGTTGGCTTTGTCCTAGATCTGAATAGGAAACTGGCTAAAGAACCATTTGTCATGTACTCGTGAATGAGAAGCCTGCTTGTTCCTTCATGGCAGTACCCAAGAAGTTTAACAAGGTTCTTGTGATGGGTTTTGCCTGTTACTTTCATCTCATTCCTGAATTCGTGCAACCATTTGTTACGAGTGCACCTTTGAAAACTATCCCAAAAGCTCTTCTTCCCACCTGATCTGTGAAACCATTTGTTGCCTTTTCTAGCTCAGCGTAGGTATACGGTCGAAGAGTGACATCTTCAAGAAACTCGTTGTTGCCATGATTTCCAGTCCTTTTGTATTCCCACATACGGAATCGCAAACAAGAATGCCGGAGACTACCAACGCAATGAGCCCAAAAGTTGAAATTGCTATGCCGCTGATAAGGATTCCGGTTTTGCCATGTTCATTTCTTCCTTTTCTTGCCCCAACTTCTCCGCTATGAACTTTGATTATGGTTGTTATGAGGAAAATTCCTTCAGTTGTTTTACCAAATTGCAACGGAATCTTTTGTTTGCTGCATTGCTGGTTCTGAAACAAAGCAATCTCACAGTAACAGTCCCTCAAGCATTCCTCTTCACAAGCATTCTTGTTGTCCGACGGTACATCAGAATACCAGCTGTCTTCCCACGTGATCCCATTCAATTCCTTAAAAGAAACTGTCTCATTATTTTTTGTTCCACATCATATGTGCTTGAATTCCTTTCACACCCTAAACCTTTCTGGTCCCGATCAATGAAATCGAAACCAGGAAGGCAGGCACAATAAGGTTGTTGACCATTAAGATCACAATATGAATTCAGGCCACATAATCCAGTAGGGTCACATGAGTTGTTAGTTGAAATCCACTCAACAAACCAGTCATCATTCTGAACCAAACTATGAGAATACAATCTTAATATTCCATCTACATCTATTGTCATACGATATAAAGCATTCCTACTGAGGTGGCTTCGAGGTATCTGTTGGAGAATCAAAACTCTGCCATATGATTCTAGAATCCGAATTGTATAGAACAAAATTGCCTGAATCAAGCACGGAAGCCGAGCCTGCAGGTTGAGTGGCATTAGAAATGCTCACTTGTCGACCTGTTTATCTTCCAAAACATGCCTTCCTTCAACACTCAAAAGCAATGTAGAATCCTGCGACACAGGCGGATCATCCCGCTTTGCTGTCCGTACGACTGTCTTCTCCTTCATTTTCTCAAACCAGATTCCAACAGCAAAACCATCGCCTTGTTGGTAAAACCCAAATGCCAACTGCCCGGAATTCGATAACCAATACGAGTTATTGCTACCGGGAGAGAGAGATGAGCCTAGGCTGATGAGGGAGTCATCCTGTTGAGCTGCTGTTAGAGAGAACCGAGTGATCAGAAGCAGGAACAAAAGCATTGTGGCCATGCTCATGAGTTCTGCCATATGCTTTGCAGACGAACTAATTTACGAAAGCATCAAAAAATAAAGACTGATTTTGAGGTTCTCACAAAGAAAGTTGGAAGATCAAAATGTCAACTGTTTGATGTTTTTGTCTCAAATTTAAGTCTACGGTTCCTTTCCATATGGAAAAGTGAAAAATATTTGACCATAGACTAAAGGGAAAGTGTTTATGTTTGAAAAGTATACTATGAAGCAATTCAAAAATTTTATTGCGTGGCCTTTGGTTCAAAAGGTAGGACCCACATTCATGGGTGGTTCACATTTAATGTTGACTCCTAAATTTTGGAAATAACATCGATACTAAGATAATAATACATTTGAGTATTTATTTTATATAATTTTAGACATGTTACATGTCTCTCAATTTTTACTCTACATGTCTATATATAAATTGTGTGTGAATTAAATAAATTGTGAATTTTATTATGTTAGAAGATAAAAATATATATTATGATTGACATTTTATGGATATTTTAACAATATTTCCCTGGAAATTTCGATGATATTTTGTCATTTATTACTACACCTTTCACGGATATTCTGCAGAAAAGATACGATACTCCTGTTTCTATATCGGTACTTTCAAAATACGGAAATTTCCAGGGAAATATCGGTAGCAATGTCGATTCTTCAATCCTTGATAATGAAGGTCTCCTGTCAGCTATGGAAAGAGAGAGTGAGAAAGAAATATCCGTTAGTTTGTGAGTGTGAGTAATTTTTATGCTTCTTAACACTAACAAAGTCAAAAATATTAATCCGTAAGGACTAATAACTAAAGACGAAAGTATACTTAACCACAAAAAAAAAAAAAAAAAAAGACCAAAGTATGAATCCAAATATGTGTTTGAAAAAAAAAAAAAAAGGAGTATGAGTAGTCAGATTCTTAAGAAATGAAAATTTTAAATTGGATTTGAGTTGAATTGAAAACATTTACAAGTAGTTTTACAAGTAGTGATCCAAATGGCTAAAGTTATAAGATCCAATTTTTAATATTTAGTGAGAATAATTATATGTGTATATTAATATAATAGAATGCATATGTATATATATTTTTCCAAAAAAAAAAAAAAAAAGTTGAGAGGGGAGCCCTACTTATTATGAATTGGCTATGTATGTGCCTGCTTTTTAATCGTGTGCTCTCTTAGATGAGTTGGTAATGAAATGAGTCAAGTCAAGTTAATTATGTTTCTCTTTTGGTAATGAGGTGTTCGACAATAGTTCATTTATTGTCATTTGAGTTAAAACATAAAATTCTCCCCATTTTTTCACTTTTTTTTTTTTTTTTTGGGAAGTGAGCTAAATTTTATTAAGAAGCTGCTAAGTCTGGCATTAACAATTGTACACAGGCATAAACTAAATCGGTAAGATAGTGGACTACTCTATTTCTCTCATAAGGAGACTAACAAACATTACCACTACGAGCCTGATGAATCAAAAGCTTGATATCACGTACTGATGATATTAGCTTCAACGGCCCTCAAAGATGGTGTTTGAACTGAGAAAATTATAGTAATCGCATCTGTTTCAACAATCCAATCTTAAAAACCACTATTAAACCCTAGCTGAATTCCTTCTCGAACAGCCAAACATTCTTCTACACATGTGGGAGGGGAGATTACACATTACAACACCAATCCCATCTGATTCCAAGTTCTTGTTGACAGCGGCATTGACGTCGATTTTAACCTCCCCCGATGGTGGTGGTTAGCTCTATCTTGTCCCCTTCGGCTCCCTAGTCCCTCCTTCAACGGCACTGCATTTTTGAAAAGCGCCTAAATAGTAATCACAAGTTCCTTAGTATTACTGTGCATTTTGATTAAATTTTACCATCTTTTTTTTTTAATCCTTCTTTTCCCTAATTTTTCTGCTAAAATAGTTTACTTTTTTTTTTTGCCCCTCTCTCTTCTAACTGTCCTAATGAATAATATTCTTTTTCAAATTATGGCCACAATTAAACTTTTCCATTCTCTACATATCCCCCAAGTGGTACTACGTGACACTAAAACAATTATAAAAATAATAACAGAAGAAACATATATAATTTGCTATGTTGCCTAGTATAAATACAGTATTAGGAGTTGTAATTGCCTTTGCAATGTTAAAATTGTCAATAGTAGCAAATTAGAAAATAAATGGAAGTTAATAAAATGTTTATAATTCTTTGTGAATTTAGGATTGAAAACAATTTTCTTTTTAATATTATGGACTTTTTTGGGTTTCACAAAAAATTGAAGAGAGAGAAAGAGGAAAAAAAAAAGACGAATTCAAAGTTGAATTGTGTAACCAAATGAGATTTGAAAATTAACCTCCAAAAGTGAGGCTGGTGATGGAGAACCAAATGGGACCTAGAACAATGTATATATATTTTATGTTTTAAAAAAAAAAAAAAATGGACCGGACTTGGATTATGAAACTACATGCATGAAGAGTGAGATCGTTCTTTTTTTTTTTTTTTTTTTTATGTACTTGAACTAGGAGTATACCTGCATGGACAATAAACGAGATTGTTACATTTTAATTTGTTTGTTTGTTTTTTAATGGACTTACACTTGATTGATTATTGATGTGCTATTTTTTGTGGATGAATGTTTTCTTAAGTTTTATTTTAAAATTAACCCTAAGAATCAATTTAATTTCATTATTTTGCGCATTTTTTTAACAATATTTTTGAAACAGCCCAATGGGCCAAAAGCCCAAAATAGGCCCAACCCACCTGCCAGCCCATCCTCGGGCAGTCTGCAGTTTCATGTACCCTCAACCCGCCCTTTAAAAAACCCGACCGGACTGAAACGCCAACCCACCCACCCGTTCACCTCCAGACCAGTATCCCATCCTCCAAATATATAGAGTTCTCACATTTATAGGAAAATTTTCCATATATAGAGTTCTCACATTTATAGTAAAATTTTCCATATTTAGAGTTCTCACATTTATAGTAAAATTTTCCAAACTTTGGCGTACTTTGCTTTCTCTTTATGTTTTTGTTTGGTTTTGTAAACTCGTTGCTTAGCTTTTTTGCTTTGCCTAGTGAGTTAGAGTGAATTTATTTAGCACAAGGAAACGCTAAGGGCCATGTGATTAAATTTTAAATTTATTTAGTTTTCAAAATTCAAGTAACAAAGTTCTAAAAGCACCAAAAGTTTAACGAGCAAAAATGAACTTGTCCTTTAAAAAAAAAAAAAAAGAATTAGCTGATAATTAATCATACTACTTTATTATTAACAATGATTTAAAAAAAAAAGAATATATAGTGAATCAACACGAGAAGAGGAAAAGTAAGGTGATCTAATTCCACCGGAAAGATTTTTCTTTTTCTTTATTTTTTGGTGCTCCGTAACGTATACATGTATAAAAGTTATAATCCAATAATTATTTTGTAGGATAATGACTTTGAAAATGTCTAAAATTCAAAAAAATCTAGTTTGTTTCATCTAGGAAAACAAATATGCTTAACCAATCTGAACAATACTAACAGAGGAAGTAGGATTTGGTGGCGGAGGAATTTCTATTGTCCCTTCCAACATCAGACAGACTTTCTTCATCCGAGGACGAACAGAGGGCTCTTCTTGTATGCACCAGAGCCCCAACTTCATCATCTTCTCCACTTCGATCTTCTCGGCATCTTCATCTTCAACAAGCTTATCCAATTCACCATCCAAAAAGCAGTCATAAACCCAGTTGGCAAGAATCACTTTGTCTTCTGGAACATCCATTTCAACGCTCCTTCTGCAGCATACTATCTCCAACAACACAATGCCAAAGCTATAAACATCGGCCTGCACTGTTATCGGCATGTTTCGGTGCCACTCTGGTGCGACATACCCCCGTGTTCCTCTAAAACCGGTCTGTGTTCTACTTTGGTCAGGCATCAGCAGCTTGGCCAGCCCAAAATCTGCTATCTTTGCGCAGTTTTGCTCGTCCATTAATATGTTTTCTGGCTTAATGTCGCAATGGATTATCTGCGTCTCACACTCTTCGTGTAAATAAAGTATTCCTTTAGCGATGTTCAGAACTATCCCGATTCTTTCTTCCCAAGTTGGCTTTGTCTCAGATTCGAAGAGGAAATCAGCTAAAGAACCATTTGTCATGTACTCGTAAACGAGAAGCCTGCTTGTTCCTTCATGGCAGTACCCAAGAAGTTTAACAAGGTTTTTGTGATGGGTTTTGCCTATTACTTTCATCTCATTCCTGAATTCTCTTTCACCGTCCGCGATCACTCTCTCTAGTCTCTTGACAGCCACAACTTTCGTGCAACCATTTGTTATGAGTGCTCCTTTGAAAACTGTCCCAAAAGCTCCTCTCCCCACTTGATCTGTGAAACCATTTGTTGCCTCTTCTAGCTCAGCGTAGGTATACGGTCGAAGAGTGACATCTTCAAGAAACTTGTTGTTGCCATGATTTCCAATCCTTTTGTATTCCCACATACGGAATCTGCAAAGAAGAATGCAGGAGACTACCAACGCAATGAACCCAAAAGTTAAGATTGCTATGCCGCTAATAAGGATTCCTGTTCCGCCATGTTCATTTCTTCCTTTTCTTGCCCCAACTTCCCCGCTATGCACTTTGATTATGGTTGTTATGAAGACACTTCCTTGAGTTGTTTTACCAAATTGCAACGGAATCTTTTGTTTGCTGCATTGCTGGTTCTGAAACAAAGCAATCTCACAGTAACAGTCCCTCGAGCATTCCTCTTCACAAGCATTCTCGTTGTCCGACGGTACAACAGAATACCAGTTGTCTACCCACGTGATCCCATTCAATTCCTTAAAAGAAACTGTCTCATTATTTTTTGTTCCGCATCCATATATGCTTGAATTCCTTTCACACCCTAAACCTTTCTGGTCCTGATCAACGAAATCAAAACCAGGAAGGCACACACAATAAGGATTTTGATCATTAAGATCACAATATGAATTAGGCCACAAAATCCAGTAGGGTCACATGGATTTTTAGTTGAAACCCACTTGACAACCCAGTCGTCATTCTGAACCAAACTATGGGAATACAACCTCAATAATCCATCTACATCTATTATCATACGATATAATACATTCTTACCGAGGTGGCTTCGACCAGCATCGCTGATATTCTTTATATTGGACCCGTTAGAGTTGAGGAGGTACAACCAGCCGTTAGGATCAAGATTCAGAGTTACATTGTCTCCGGCCGTATAAGTTTCTGTGTTCCAATAATGATGAGGAGATAAGAGTCCAAGGCTTAATGCCGGGTACTGCACCAAATTTCCATCCTTCTGCATAACGAGCTGAAACCTTCCACTGGAGTGATTCGTCTCGGAGACACTGGAGATGAGCCTGTTTCGGCCCTCCAGGGGCACCAGACGTTGTCCTGGCAAAAGGGTATCCGTTGGAGAATCAAAACTCTGCCATATGATTCTGGAATCCGAGTCGTATAGAACAAAATTGCCTGAATCAAGCATAGAAGCCGAGGCTGCAGGTTGAGTGGCATTAGAAATGCTCACTTGTGGACCTTGTTTATCTTCCAAAACAAGCCTTCCTTCAAGACTCAAAAGCAATGTAGAATCCTGCGGCAGAGGCGGATCATCCCGCTTTGCTGTCCATACGACTGTCTTCTCCTTCATTTTCTCAAACCAGATTCCAACAGCAAAACCATCGCCTTGTCGGTAAAACCCGAACGCAAACTGCCCGGATTGCGATAACCAATACGAGTTATTGCTACCGGGAGAGAGAGATAAGCCTAGGCTGATGAGGGAGTGATCCTGTTGACCTGTTGTTAGAGAGAACCGAGTGATCACAAGCAGGAACAAAAGCTTTGTGGCCATACTCATGAGTTCTGCCATATGCTTTGCAGACGAACTAATTTACTAAAGCATCAAAAAATAAAGACTGATTTTGAGGTTCTCACAAAGAAAGTTGGAAGATCAAAATGTCAACTTTTTGATGTTTTTGTCTCAAATTTGAGTCTTCGGTTCCTTTCCATATGGAAAAGTGAAAAATATTTGACCATAGACTAAATGGGAAGTGTTTATGTTTGAAAAGTATGCTACGAAGAAATTCAAATATTTTATTGCGTGGCCTTTGGTTCAAAAGGTAGGATTCACATTCATGGGTGGTTCACATTTAATGTTGACTCCCAAATTTTGGAAATTCACATATTGTAAATTCTTCCCCCTTACCAAACTTCATTTAATGTATCCAACAAATAAAAAATTTATTTTAAAAAAAAAAAGTGAAGGTTTCCAGATGACAATAACAAATCAGAGAACAAGATAATATGATTTACTAGTTAGAAAAAAGGAATTAAAATTTCTTTTAATAGAATCTGGATCAGGATTATGAAAATAGAACTTTACTACTTTAGAGACTGACTAGGAACTAGGTAGCAGAGAAAGATTATATCATGGCCCAACTAACAAGCATATACAAGAAAAACCATATTCTATATATATATATACACACACACACACATATATATATTTTTTGGTATAGGTTCGATGCACACCTGCTTTGTCAATTTGAAGTAAAACCTCACAGGAGCTAAGACCATGAACACTCCTTCCCACCTGCCACCTGGCACCTGCTAAGCTTGCCCCAGCGGGATTTAAGGAGGGAAAAAAAAAAAAAAGGGAAAAAAGTAGACTGTCTTCATTATTCTATGGTCAACATAAACTGCATAGGCTGCTTTGCTTGTGAAATCTTGGAGAACATCTACCACAACAACCGGGCTTCTTGTCGGGTTATTTACATACATATATATATAATTAAAGGCTATGATTTAAAAAAGTCCATTTTTGTTTTTATTTGTATTAATGTCTAATTTGATATTTATAAATATCAAATTACCCTTTTATCAAGAATTGAAAATAAATAAATAAATAATTGATTAAAAAGAAAAGAAAAAATCTCAAAAACATTTGGTATTAAGCAAATCTTTTATAAAAGGAAAAAAAGATCATTTTATTATATTTATTATAAACAAAAAAAGAATCGTTTCAGATATTAGTTATATGACATATGAAAAACATTCATTATGATAAATAATTGGTCATTAAGATAAATTCACAGCGAATATATTAAAAAATGATATTGTAAAGAAATATTAAATACTTTAAAACTTTGAAAAGAAATCATAATAATATACTAAATATAATAAAGAAATAATATCGTAATGATATAGTAAAGAAAAAAACATAAAACATTTAAAAAGTATCATAATGATCTACTAATTATCATAAAGAAATAAACAAATTCATGTCATATTTAAACTTTAGAAACTATCTCTTTATCCAAAAAAAAAAAAAAACTATCTATTAAAACAATACCAGTAATAATATTAAAAATAAATTATCATAATAACGTAACAATTATTATAAAGAACCTAAATCATACTAAAAAAATTATTTCTAAGAAACTTAATTCATACTTAAGAAATATGATTATATATAAAAAAAAAAAAAACCAAAATCATACTAATAAAAGTAATCATTATAATGAAAAACTAGTCATTAAGATAAATATATAAAAATGATCAACAAATAAGGAAAAAAAATAACGAATCTAATGAGAGAAAACGATGTTAAATATGTTTAAAGGTTAAAATGGTTAGTACAAGTGATTGTTTATTTAAAAATGGACATTTACGCAATATTATTAAAAAAATGGATATATTTTAATATGAGGTATAATTATTTCAATTTTTTTCGAACAACTCGTAAGAACCTTTTTTGAGGCGGAATGCCAGTCATAAGATCCAAAGAATGATGCCTAAACATTACTACATTTTCAGGTTCTCAACACCTATTCCGACCTTACTTGAAACCAACAAAGAGAGCAGAAAAAAGGTACAAAGCCAAACATTAACGTTTGCAGCAAAAAGGGCGTCTACTAGATTCATTTCGTAGTCGCACTACCCCGGAAATAGTATTGCTTTGCAGACGAACTAATTTACTAAAGCATCAAAAAAATCAGGACTGATTTTGAGGTTGTCACAAAGAAAATTGGAAGATGAAAATGTAAAGTGTTTGATGTTTTTGTCTCAAATTTTAGACTATGGTTCCTTTTCATAATGGAAAAGTTTAAATATTTGACCGTAGACTAAATGGGAAGTGTTTTTGTTTGAAAAGTATAACATGAAGAAATTCAAATATTTTATTGCGTGGCCTTTGGTTCAAAAGGTAGGATCCACATTCATGGGTGGTTCACATTTAATTTTGACTCCCAAATTTTGGAAATTCACATATTGTAAATTCTTCCCCCTTACCAAACTTCATTTAATGTATCCAACAAACAAAAAATAAAAAAAATAAAAAAAAAAAGTGAAGGTTTTCAGAGAGGGCAATAACAAATCAGAGAACAAGATAATATGATTCACTCGTTAGAAAAAAGAAATTAAATTTTATTTTAAAAGAATCCAGAAAAGGATTATGAAAATAGAACTTTACTACTTTAGAGACTGACAGGAGAGCAGAGAAAGATTAGATCATGGCCCAACTAACAAGCATATACAAGAAAAACCGCATTCTATAAGCACACACACATATAATATATATATATATTTGGTATAGGTTCTATGCATACCTGCTTTGTCAACACTCCTTCCCACCTGCCAAGCTTGCCCCAGCGGGATTTAAGGAAAAAGAAAAAAAAAAAGAAAAAAAAAAAAAGGAAAAAAGAAGACTGTCTTCATTATTCTATGGTAAACATAAACTTCCGTAGGCTGCTTTGCTTGCGAAATCTTGGAGAACATCTACTACAACAATTGGGCTTCAATTGTTGCCTAAGGGTAATATTGCCAGGTTATTTACATAAAATATAAATTAAAGATTATGATTTAAAAAATGTCTTTTTTTTTCTTTATATTCATGTCTAAATTGATACCTATAAAGACCAAATTATCCTTTTATCAAGAATTGGAAATAAATAAATAAATAATTGATAAAAAGAAAAGAAAAAATCTCTAAAAACATTTCAGATTAAGCAAATCTTTTATAAAAGGAAAAAAAAAGATCATTTTATTATATTATTTAAAGAAAAAAGAATCATAATAGATATTAGTTGTTTGACATATGAAAAACATTCGTTATGATAAACAATCGGTCATTAGGATAAATTCACAGCGAGTATATTAAAAAATGATATGGTAAAGAAATATTAAATACTTTAAAACTTTAAAAAGACATCATAATGATATACTAATTATAATAAAGAAAGAACATCATGTATATATAGTAATATCGTAAAGAAAAACATAGCACATAAGTATCATAATGATCTAGTAATTATCATAAAAAATAAACAAATTCATGTCATATTTAAACTTTAGAAACTATCTTTATAAAAAAAAAAAAGAAACTATCTAATAAAACAACACTAGTAATAATATAAAAAATAAATTATCATAATAACTTAATAATTATTATAAAAATTCTAAATCATACTAAAAAAAATTATTTCTAAGAAACCTAAATCATAATTAAGAAATATGATTATTAAAAAAAAAAAAACCAAAATCATACTAATAAAAGCAATCATTATAATGAAAAACTAGTCGTTAAGATAAAAATATAAAAATGATAAACAAATAAGGCAAAAAAATAATGAATCCAATAAGAGAAAATGATATTAAATATGTTTAAAAGACAAAATGGACAGTACAAGTAGTTGTTTATTTAAAAATAGATATTTACATAATATTATCAAAAAAAGGGACATATTTTAATATGAGACTTTAAAAATAGTCTTTTTATATAATTATTTTAATTTTGTCGGACAACTCTTAGGGACCTCTTTCGAGGCGGAATGCCAATCACAAGATCCAAAGAATGATATGCCTAAGCATTACTACATTTTCAGGTTCTCAACAACTATTCTGACCTTACTTAAAACCAACAAAGATAACAGAAAAAAGGTGCAAAGCCAAACATTAACATTTGTAGCAAAAAGGGTGTCTACTAGATTCATTTTGTAGTCGCACCCCGAAATAGTATTGGGCCGTTGTAGTTGTTTAGTTTGTACTCGGATGCAAACCTTTAAAGTTTTAATTGAGGATAAGGGCTATAGGAATTCGATGTAGCAGTTATACAAAAGGAAACAACCAAAATAAATGCAAATTATGGATACTTTTCTATCAGGGTATTACTTTTATTAATGCAGTAAAATAAACTAACATAAAATTAATAAACATCTGATTGAACGGACGTGAAGGGGAACAACAAGTGTGAAAATTCAAAAACTCTTTATGATTAAGGTAGATTCAAGATTTAAAAAAAAAAAGAACGTTTAAGAAATCAGAATCAGCAACTTCAGAGGTGTGAGGAGGAGGCACTACTGTTGCTGTATAAGGTTAGAGTAGGAGGAATTGGAATGTCCAGAGTCCCTTCGAACATGGCGACCACCTTCTTCATCGCAGGACGGACTTGCGGTTCTTCTTGGATGCACCACAACCCTATCCTCACCATCCTCTCCAATGCCTCCTCCTCCACTTGCTCATCTCCCACCAGCCTTTTCACGTCATTAGCCTTAAAACACTCGTAAACCCACTCTGCCAAAATGGCTTCTCTATCAGGAACACTCATGTCCACGCTCTTTCGATGACATATTATCACCAACAGTACAATTCCAAAGCTGTAAACATCGGCTTTCGCTGTTATAGGTTGGTTCTTGTGCCACTCCGGAGCAGCAAATCCCCTCGTTCCTCTGATCCTGGTGGTTGTCCTCGTTTGATCTGGCTTCAGCAGCTTTGCCAACCCGAAATCCGCTATTTTTGCAGAGTGGTTTTCGTCGATCAGTATGTTGTTCGGACTTATGTCACAGTGAATGATTGGACTCTCGCATTCTTCATGAAGATAGAGGATCCCTTTAGCAGTGCCGAAAGCTATTCTGATTCTCTCGTCCCAGTTCCTCTTTATCTCAGATTTGAAGAGGAAGTTTGCCAAGGAACCATTGCTCATGTAGTCATATACCAGGAGCCAGTTTGATCCTTCATGGCAGTAACCGAGCAAACGGAGTAGGTTTCTATGGTGGGTTCTACCTATCGATCTAATTTCATTTCGGAACTCGACTTCTCCTTCAGCAACCACTTTCTCTAGTCTTTTCACAGCAACGGATCTATTCCCGTAAGGTAAAGTTCCTCTGAACACCGTGCTGAAAGCGCCCCTGCCTAATCGTTCGGTGAAGCCATTTGTTGCTGTTTCCAATTCACGGAAAGTAAATGATCGTGGAGCGAGTACATCCTCAACCATCGATGTTCCTTCATTGAACTCACAAGGAACGTTTTTATACGAGTGAAGTCTCCTTCTGCAGACAAGAAACACAGAAAATAATAGCACAATCAAAGCAAAAGTCATGCAAGTAACACCGAGGATCAAGACATCCAATCTCCGGCCTTGTTTAATCCCGTTGCGAGACACAATGGTGGTCTGACTTGTGCCTTCAAAGCTTCCATTCCAAACTTTGATTATGGTTGTAGGGTAACCATTTGCTTGAGTTGAACTCCCGAATCTCAGTGGAATTCTTTGTTTGCTGCATTGCTGGTCCTGAAATAAAGCAACTTCACAGTTACAGTCTCTCAAGCATTCCTCTTTGCAAGCATTCTCGTTGTCCAATGAGACAACAGAATAAGAGCTGACTTCCCACGAAACTCCACTCAATTCCTGCAGTGAAATTGCTTCTTCGTTCGGCGCTTTGCATTCCTTTGTGCTTGAATTTCTTTTGCAGCCTAAACTTTTCTGCTGCTGATCAATGAAATCAAAACCAGAAAGACAAAAGCAGTGAGGTTCTTGACCAATAAGACCGCAGTAAGAATTAAAGCCACACAATCCAATAGGATCACATCTATTGTTGGTTGAAACCCACTCAACGACCCAGCTGTTGTTTTGTATCTGATTATGAGAATACAATCTCAATATTCCATCAACATCTATCGTCACACGATACACGACATTCATACCGAGGTAGCTTCGACCAATATCACTAATATTCTTTATCATAAACTTGGTAGAGTTGAGGAGGTACAACTGGCCGTTGGAATCAAGATTCAGAGTTACACCGTCTCGGTCATAGGTTCGCGTGCTCCAGTAGGCACGAGAGGGTCCGAGTCCACTGCTCAATATTGGGAACAACAACAAATTCCCATAATTCTGCATAAGGAGCTGAAATCTTCCACTTGAGTGATTTGTCTCCGAGATGCTGGAGACGAGCTGGTCTCGACCCTCTTGGGGCACCAGACGTTGTCCTGGCAAAATGGTATCTGTTGGAGAATCAAAACTCTGCCATATGATGGTAGAATTCGAGTTGTATAGAACGAAATTGCCTGAATCGAGCATGGAAGCTGAGGCTGCAAGTTGAGAGGCATTTGAAATGTGCTCTTGTTGACCCTGCTCATCTTGCAGGAAAAGCCTTCCATCACCACTCAAAAGCAAGGAAGTACCCTGCGGCAGAGGCGGATCATCCCGCTTTGCTGTCCATACGACTGTCTTCTCCTCCATTTTCTCAAACCAGATTCCAACAGCAAAACCATCACCTTGTTGGTAAAACCCGAACGCAAACTGCCCGGAATTCGATAACCAATACGATTTATTGGTACTGGGAGAGAGAGACGAGCCTAGGCTGATAAGGGAATCATTTTGTTGAGCTATTGTTATAGAGAACTGAGTGATCAGAAGTAGAAACATAAGCATTGTGGCCATACTCTCTTCTACTCTATGCTTTGCAAACGAGTTGTTTCGGATTCTCTTAGCATCAAATATCTAGATCCATCCAAGAGATCTGAGGAGTGGCTTTAGTGACTACTCCAAAGTCAACATTGCAAAGTCTTCCAAGAACTTGACAACCAAATTACAACTCACCAATTCAACAATCTAAAGTCCTTGTGAGAAAACTGGCCAAATTAACGGGGTAATTTGTTTCTAGAGGACAATTTTCCACCGCTAATTTGATGACTTGGAAGGAACTAGTAAGATTTTCAATCTTTTCTTCCACACCCTTTATTTCTGTCATTCTTCTACTGTTTCTACTTTGACAAGTAAATTTTAAGGAGGCTGTCTTCAACTTGCAACTTTGAAACATAAAATATCACAGAACAACATATTTCCTGTCATTGACTTACGGAAACCGAATGTAAATATTAAAGCCAAAGATGTGATAAATAATTATTGAAATTAAAACTTGAATTTGGAACTTAGATACCTGATTTGCTCCATGCTTTTAAATTTTTGAGCATCTCTAATGGAATGCTAAATTGACGTACCAATAATTAACTTTGGCATTGAGGTTAAAAAAAAGTGCCTTCAGTTGAGTGTAATCTTTGATGTTGAATTTGCCACATGCTAAACTTGGTGTTTTAATTTCCACTTGTTATTATCTCAACTTTTTCACCTTATCACTACAATTTGGTCATTTAAAATTATTCAAAGACAAACTCTACTTTTATCAATTTCAAAGCCTAATGACGATAACAAATGGTAAATAGAGCATTAGAAATAGCATTTACATTGGAGTATGAATCTCAATATGCTACTTTTTGCTTCTTCTTTTTTTTTTTTTTTTTTTTTTTGTAACAAATAGTCAAATATAGCATTTGGCAGGTCAGAGAAAAAGACGAAGACAAAAAAGAAGAAGGGTGAGTTCGAACCAGCTTAGGTAACAAGTTCTAATATTTCCACAATTCTCACTTTCTCATGCTTTCTGTTCCAAATTTTGTATTCCCTTTTCTATTCTAAGCTGAACAAGAAGGGAAAAAAAAATGACGGCATTTTACGCGTTGCTGATTTTTCTAATTTCTGCCAAAAGATGATCTAAAACCTTTTTGAAGCTAAAAATTTGCAAATAAGCTTGTGGGGGGAAAAAAAGAGTCTGATTTGAGAGAACCAAAGGGAAAAGAGGAAGAGGCAGAGTTCGTATTAGAATTTTGTTGTAAAAGCATTAGCTGCACAAAAAGCATGACTTGAATAAAAGCAGACGAAAGTTTAAATAGTAGAGAATACGAACTAGCTCAAGATTGACATCCCCAAACTAAAACAAAACAGAACTGCTGTATTCGATTTCTAAAGCAAAGAAACTTACAGCACTTTTATGGAGAACACACCTTGGCACATGGAAATTACTCAATCTAAACAAAAACAAACAAAGAACTTATTAATACGACACACAAAACAGAATCTTCAAATTAAAGTGAAAGCACCATCAAACATAAGATACGGCGCAGAGTGTAAAAGTTCTCTTTAAATTTCAACAAAACCACTGTTTTAAGAGGTTAGATTGGGAGGAACAGGAATATTGACTGTCCCTTCGAACATGGCCACTACCTTCTTCATTGCAGGACGTACCGTTGGCTCTTCTTGGATGCACCAAAGTCCGATCCTTATCATCCTTTCCAATTCTTGCTCATCTACTTCTTCATCATGAACAAGATTTCTCACTTCATTTCTTTTGAAACACTCGTAGACCCAATCCGCCAAAATGGCTTCTCTTTCCGGAATATTCACATCGACGCTTCGTCGGCAACATATGATCACCAAGAGTACGATTCCAAAGCTGTACACATCGGCCTTTGCCGTTATAGGGAGGTTCTTGTACCACTCTGGAGCTACGAATCCCCTCGTTCCTTTAACCCCAGTTATTGTCCTTGTTTGATCAGGCATCAAAAGCTTTGCCAACCCAAAATCTGCGATCCTAGGAGATTGGTTTTCGTCGATAAGTATGTTGTTGGGATTTATGTCGCAGTGAAGGATCTGATGCTCACATTCTTCATGGAGATACATGATGCCTCTAGCAATGCCCCGAGCAATTCCAACTCTTTGATCCCAGTTTGGCTTTACCTGAGATTTGAAGAGAAAGTCTGCCAACGATCCGTTGCTCATGTAGTCGTACACTAAAAGCCTGTTTGATCCTTCGTGGCAGTAACCGACCAAACGAAGTAGGTTTCTGTGGTGGGTTTTGCCTATGGATCTCATTTCATTTTGGAATTCAACTTCTCCTTCAGTTGCAATTTTCTCCAGTCTTTTGACAGCAATGGCTCTTTGTCCATTCGGCAAGGTTCCTTTGAAGACAGTACCAAAAGCACCCCTACCCAACTGTTCGGTGAAGCTGTTGGTTGCGAGTTCGAGTTCTTTGAAAGCAAATGATCGCAGAGTTGGAACTTCCTCAGGCATCAGTATGCCTATGCTGGGAACCTTCTTATAAGATGACAAATAGTTTCTGCATAAAAGAAGCACAGAAGCTAATACCATAATTCCAGCAAAACTCAAACATGAAAGACCGATTAAAGATATCAGTTCGCTGGCCTCTCTTGATTTCTTTACGAGAAACGATGGTTCCGTTACCATGCATTTTGATTATGGTTGTTACGAAGACACTTCCTTGAGTTGTTTTACCAAATTGCAACGGAATCTTTTTTTTGCTGCATTGCTGGTTCTGAAACAAAGCGATTTCACAGTTGCAGTCTCTTGAGCATTCCTCTACACAAGCATTCTTATTGTCCAACGAGACAACAGAATACGAGTTCTCTTCCCATGCAATCCCTGTCAATTCCTCGAAAGTAACTCTCTCGTCACTTTTTGTTCCGCATCCATACGTGCTTGAATTCCTTTCACACCCTAAACCTTTCTGGTCCCGATCAATGAAATTGAAACCGGGAAGGCACGCACAATAAGGTTGTTGACCATTAAGATCACAATATGAATTCAGGCCACACAATCCAGTTGGCTCACATAAGTTGTTAGTTGAAATCCACTCAACAAACCAGTCGTCATCCTGAACCAAACTATGAGAATACAATCTTAATATTCCATCTAAATCTATTGTCATACGATATAAAGCATTCTTACCGAGGTAGTTTCGACCAGCATCATTAATATTCTTTATAATGAGCCCAGAAGAGTTGAGGAGGTACAACTGGCCGTTAGGATCAAGATTCAGAGTTACATTGTCTCCCGCCTTAAAAGTTTCTGTGTTCCAATAAGAATGAGAAGCTAAGAGTCCAATGCTTATTACCGGGTACTGCACCAAATTTCCATCATTCTGCATAACGAGCTGAAACCTTCCACTGGAGTGATTTGTCTCGGAGACACTGGAGATGAGCCTGTTTCGGCCCTCCTGGGGCACCAGACGTTGTCCTGGCAAAAGGGTATCTGTTGGAGAATCAAAACTGTGCCATATGATTCTGGAATCCGAGTCATATAAAACAAAATTGCCTGAATCAAGCATGGAAGCCGAGGCTGCAGGTTGAGTGGCATTAGAAATGCTCACTTGTCGACCTTGTTTATCTTCCAAAACAAGCCCTCCTTCAACACTCAAAAGCAATGTAATATCATGCGGAAGAGGCGGGTCATCCCGCTTTGCTGTCCATGTGACTGTCTTCTCCTTCGTTTTCTCAAACCAGATTCCAATAGCAAAACCATTGCCTTGACGGTAAAACCCGAACGCAAACTGCCCCGATTGCGATAACCAATACGAGTTATTGCTATCGGGAGAGAGAGATGAGCCTAGGCTGATGAGGGAGTCATCCTGTTGAGCTGTTGTTAGAGGGAACCGAGTGATCAGAAGCAGGAACTGTTGGACGAAATTAAGGAGTCCACATCAGACCAATATTTTAGGCCTTCAGTTACTGTAACAGAAATGATAGTTTCTAATCTTTAGGCTTTTAGTTTTTATCTTTTCCAATATTTTAGCCTTTAGTTGTTGTAACAGAGTATTTGTTTCCTATTTTTATGTATATTTGATCTTGTAATCTGCCTATAAATTACACGGCAAGTCAATGAATACAATAAGTTCACAAAATAATTTCTTTTTCCTTTTTTTTTTGCTCATCATTATTTACATGGTATCAGAGCAGTGAACAATATCATATTCCAACCTTATATTCAGTTTTTTTTTTCCTTCTTTCTTCTGTTACTTTATCATGTCTGACATCACATCATCTTCATTATCTCCACAATCCTCAATCAAATGCTCCAAAGATCTATCAACTGAAACAATCAATATCTGCCCTCAAGCAGGAAGCTATGTCAGTTTCATTATATTTCACACAACTTAAATCTTTATGGGACGAACTTAGTTCCATTATCTCTATCACTCCATGTATCTGTGGTAATGCTAAAAACATTATGGATCAGCAAAATCAAGATCGTGCCATGGAATTTCTTCAAGGACTTCATGATCGGTTTTCAGCTATTCGCAGTCAAATTCTCTTGATGGAGCCATTTCCTTCAATTCAACGTATCTACAATTTGGTACGTCAAGAAGAAAAACAACAAGAGATTAATATTCGAACAACTCCTACCATTGATTCAGCAGCGCTACAGGCATCTAAACCACCGTCTCGGCCTTCGGGAAAGCGCCAACGTCCTTTTTGTGAACATTGTAACAAGCATGGTCATACTCTTGCTACATGCTACCAGATTCATGGCTTCCCAGACAAGCAAGTGAAGAAATCAGGGCCATCACCATCTCCTTCCGCTACTTCTGCTAGTCAGTTAACACCTGATCAATATAACAAGCTTCTTACACTTCTAGCCAAAGAAGAATCTGGTGGATCATCAGTACTTTTGGCAGGTACAGCTCTCACTTGTTTGTCCTCTTGTTGGATTATTGATTCAGGTGCTTCTAATCATATATGTACATCTCTTTCATTTTTTTCTTCATATTTTACCGTTCATAAAAATATATCAGTTCAATTGCCTGATGGTTCTCAGGCGCCTGTGACACACATAGGCACAATTCATTGTTCATCATCACTTACTCTCACAAATGTTTTTCACATTCCATCTTTCAAATACAATTTGTTATCTATTTCACAATTAACAAAGTCAACAAATTGTGATGTAATTTTTTCATCTTCTGAATGTATATTTCAGGACCGAACAACGAAGAAGAAGATTGGTCGGGGTAGTGCTCGAAATGGTCTTTTTTTTCTAAATGCAGATTTAGATTTCAATTCTGCCTTTTCTTTGACGCATTGTAATAAATTTGACCTATGGCATTCTCGCCTTGGTCATCCATCTAGGTCTCGTTTTAATTTCATTGTTAAGAATTCTCCAAGTATTATTGCAAATAAAGATTTCATTTGTGATGTATGTCCGCGTGCTAAACAATCGCGTCTTTCTTTTTCTCAAAGTATATCCTGTTCTTCTCATTGCTTTGAATTAATTCATGTTGACATTTGGGGTTCTTTCTCTATACCTACCAAGAATGGATCACGTTTTTTTTTAACTATTGTTGATGATTATTCAAGGTGTACTTGGATTTATTTAATGAAACAAAAATCTGAAACTTTCAACATGTTAATTCATTTTTTTAATCAAATCAATCGTCAATTCAACACAAAAATTTCTCGTATCAACTCTGGTAATGGAGACATTTTTCTTCCTCAACTTCAAACCATTCGTTCAGACAATGGTTCTGAATTTCTTTCTAAACAAATTCAAACGTGGTTTCATAACAATGGAATTATTCACCAACGTAGTTGCATTGCAACCCCCCAACAAAATGGTGTTGTAGAACGTAAGCATCGGCATCTACTTGATGTTGCTCGAGCTCTACGATTTCAAGCGAATCTGCCTCTTTCCTTCTGGGGTGAATGTATTCTCACTGCTGCCTTTCTTATTAACAAACTTCCAACTCCAATCCTTAAATATAAATCACCTCATCAAGTTTTACTTGGAACTATTCCATCATATTCATCTCTTCGAGTTTTCGGATGTTTATGTTTTGCTAAAAATATGAATATCCAACATAAATTTGATGAGCGAGCCAAACCCGGTATTTTTGTTGGTTATCCATATGGTCAAAAGGGGTATCGTATATATGATTTCAAAACTCATCAAATCTATGTTTCTCGTGACGTCATTTTTCATGAGTCAATTTTTCCATATCATGATCTTCCATCTCCATCATTTAAAAATTCAATTACCATTACTCCAATTAATGATGATGGAACATTTGACTACAGTACACCTATTGTTCCAACTAATATTTCTTCTGATGATTATATTCCTCAGAATCTAGATTATTCCAATGATTCTCCAACATCTATTCCCACGTCTTCTCAGCTTGATAGCTCAACCAATTCTCCATCTATTTCTGAAGACACTCTCTCCAATAGTTCTCCTTCAACGGCACCTACTCCTCTCATTAATAATCATCCTCAGCGAATTCGTCACCCACCAAGTTATCTCAAGGATTATATTTGTAATCATATTTCACCCTCAACTAATTTTCCACTCGCAAATTATTTTTCTTTGTCCCATCTAAGCCATTCTCATCGTGCCTTTCTAACAAATATCATTGAAAATCAAGAACCAAAATCTTATTCTCAAGCCATGAAATTTGCAGAATGGCGTGATGCCATGGCCAAAGAAATTCAGGCCCTTGAATCTAACAACACTTGGTCTTTATGTTCACTTCCCAAAGAAAAATCACCCATTGGTTGTAAATGGGTCTACAAAATTAAATATCGGTCCGATGGTTCTATTGAGAGATATAAAGCTCGCTTAGTTGCCAAAGGTTATACCCAAGTTGAAGGAATCGATTATCATGATACCTTCGCACCTGTGGCCAAACTAGTTACTATTCGTCTCCTCCTTTCCATTGCTGCCATTAAAAATTGGTCACTATATCAACTTGATGTCAACAATGCGTTTCTCCAAGGAGATCTCAATGAAGAAGTTTATATGAAACTTCCCCCCGGATTCTCTAGTAAAGGGGAGACTCGTGTATGCAAATTAAATAAATCTATCTATGGTCTTAAACAATCCTCTCGTCAATGGTTCTCTAAATTCTCAAACACTCTCATTCGCCGAGGTTTCCGTCAATCTATTTCGGACTATAGTCTTTTTACATATAATCATGATCAGACTTCTATTTTTGTTCTCATCTATGTTGATGATATTATTATCACTGGAAACAATGATGATGCCATCTCTGACATTAAACAATTTCTTGCTCAATCTTTCTCCATAAAAGATCTTGGTAATCTTCGGTATTTTTTAGGTATTGAAGTATCTCGCTCTAAACAAGGAATTTTTCTATGTCAACGAAAATATACTCTTGACATCTTATCTGACTCTGGTATGACTGGTTCTCGACCTTCTAATTTTCCGATGGAACAACATCTTCGTTTACGACCAAAAGATGGTACTCCCCTTCCTGATCCGACAATCTATCGTCGACTAGTGGGACGCCTTTTATACCTAACTGTAACAAGACCTGATATTCAATATGTTGTAAACACACTTAGCCAATTCATGCAATTTCCTCATTCCACTCATCTTGATGTTGCCAATCGGGTTCTTCGTTATCTTAAAGGTACTGTTGGTAAAGGTTTATTCCTTTCTGCATCTAGCTCTCTTACTTTAGTCGGATATGCTGACTCTGATTGGGCCGGTTGTCCTACTACTCGTCGATCCACCACTGGTTATTTCACCATGTTAGGTTCTAGTCCTATTTCTTGGAAAACCAAGAAACAAACAACAGTTTCTCGTTCTTCTGCAGAAGCAGAATATCGTTCTCTCGCTGCACTTACTTCTGAGCTGCAATGGTTAAAATACCTTCTTTCAGACCTTGGTTTCAATCATCCACAACCAATTCCAGTTCATTGTGATAGCCAAGCAGCTATTCACATTGCTGAAAACCCTGTTTTCCACGAACGCACCAAACACATTGAGATTGATTGTCATTTTGTTCGGGAAAAAATTCAAGCAGGTCTCATTGCTCCTTCCTACCTACGATCCAGCGACCAATTGGCGGACCTTTTTACCAAACCACTTGGAGGTGACGCTTATCGCCGACTTCTTCACAAGTTGGGTGTTCTTGACATTTCAACCACATCTCCAACTTGAGGGGGGGTGTTGGACGAAATTAAGGAGTCCACATCAGACCAATATTTTAGGCCTTCAGTTACTGTAACAGAAATGATAGTTTCTAATCTTTAGGCTTTTAGTTTTTATCTTTTCCAATATTTTAGCCTTTAGTTGTTGTAACAGAGTATTTGTTTCCTATTTTTATGTATATTTGATCTTGTAATCTGCCTATAAATTACACGGCAAGTCAATGAATACAATAAGTTCACAAAATAATTTCTTTTTCCTTTTTTTTTTTGCTCATCATTATTTACAGGAACAAAAGCATTGTGGCCATACTCATGAGTTCTGCCATATGCTTTGCAGACGAATTAATTTACTAAAGCATCAAAAAATAAAGACTGATTTTGAGGTTCTCACAAAGAAAGTTGGAAGATCAAAATGTCAACTGTTTGATGTTTTTGTCTGAAATTTGAGTCTACGGTTCCTTTCCATATGAAAAAGTGAAAATATTTTACCATAGACTAAAGGTAAAGTGTTTGTGTTTGAAAAGTATACTATGAAGAAATTCAAAAATTTTATTGCGTGGCCTTTGGTTCAAAAGGTAGGATCCACATTCATGGGTGGTTCACATTTAACGTTGACTCCCAAATTTTGGAAATTCACATATTGTAAATTCTTGCCTCTTACCAAACTTCATTGAATGTATCCAACAAATAAAAAAAAAAAAAAAATTTTAAATGAAGGTTTTCAGAGACGGCAATAACAAATCAGAGAACAAGATAATATGATTCACTTGTTAGAAAAAAGGAATTAAAATTTCTTTTGAAAGAATCTGGAAAAGGATTATGAAAATAGAACTTTACTACTTTAGAGACTGACTAGGAAGCAGAGAAAGATTAGATCTTGGCCCAACTAACAAGAATATACAAGAAAAACCCATATATATATATATATATTTGGTATAGGTTCTATGCACACCTGCTTTGTCAATTTGAAGTAAAACCTCACAGGAGCTAAGACCATGAACACTCCTTCCCACCTGCTAAGCTTGATAGGTATTTTTCACAAGTGCACGAGCCGGTTCAAGTAATAAAGTAGTGAAAATATATCATTTTTAACGAGGATTAATTATTACTAAGTACCGAATTACTTTAATCCCAATTCTAATTGAACAATAAATATACGAGATGCAATAAAATAAAAGAAAATTAAATTGAACAAAAAACACGAATTTAACAAGGAGAAATTCAATATTTTGCGATATCTAGGGTTTCAGATTTCACTGAATTAATCCTGTTCAAAAACACCAAATTTAATCAACTTCTGCTTATTTTTATGCTGATGACAAACTTCTCTAATATAATCACTAATCTTTCTCAAGCATTAGCAAACTACCACAACAAGCCAGTTTTCACCTCTCGGTCTCAAACTCCAAACCTATCATGATTCATTAAGAACAAGAAATTCATAGTATCACACAAGCCTCATAGATATCTCTATCCTACGACAATCTCATGGTATTTAATCAAAGTCTAATCCAACTATCATTTCTCAGTCTCAAATTAGATCACAAATCAATGGGAAAGGGTGCGCACACTTTCACAAGCATTAAAAATAGATTAAACACTCAGCATAGATATGAATAAACGTCACAATTGAATTAAACCATGATGAATTTGAACATTCATAATCC
>CM046378.1:12903417-12979341 GCA_025413485.1 Ficus microcarpa | reverse complement strand
CGAACCGAGGGGCTAACTCACCAACCTGGTTCGGTTGTGTCCATGCCAGCCTTGTGGCTAGTGGTTAACCTAGCCATTATAGGGCTTGGTGAGGCCTTTCAATTTCCAGGACAAGTTGCATTGTACTACCAAGACTTCCCGGAATCGTTGAAAAGCACTTCGACGGCTATGATTTCGCTCTTGATCGGATTAGGATACTATCTTAGTGCGGCGGTGATGGATTTTATCGACCAGATCACCGGTTGGTTGCCTGATAACATTAATGAAGGGCGTGTGGACAAGGTGTATTGGTTGTGTGCGGTGATTGGTACGGCGAATTTCGGGTACTATTCCGTTTGTGCTTGGTTGTATTATAAGTTTCGACGTGACCAAAATGCTGATGACAAGGGTGATCAACAGGCTTCTCAGTTTGGTCTCTAGTAAAGTTTCTAAGTTTGTCGGGGAAAAAAAAAAAAGGACAAATTAGTGAATAAAATTTCGCTTAGCAATTATCAGTCGATTAGCTTTGGAAGTAGGTTTAATTTGGGTCTCTTAATTTTTCTTTTGTTTGTTTCTTGATACCCGTCAAATTGTAACCATGTACAATGTATAGCTTTTCCTCTACATGATTTTTAATCCCTAGTGGCTAGTACTAATGCTTGGCAATATGGCTTAATGCTCTTTTCCTTTTGCCTAATTAACGAATTTACTTAGATCATGAAGTACAGATTTCGTGTATTCCACAGTCATTACCATACTTATATTCATAATATCTACAATTGATAAAAACTAATTTTTAATCATTAGATTAACTTTTTTACAGTATAATCTAAGAGTAGAGTCCACCTAATTAAAAATTGACTGTATGCAACAAAGAATTACTCCAGTTATTGATCATATGATTGAAAATTCTACGCAATAGCTAAAATGACATCTCTATCAGTAGTTAAAAATAAGATCAGTTCTACAGTAAGAATTCCTAAATAAGTAACTATTTGTAAATATTTGAAGTTTTTCTTTTCTTTTCCTTTTCTTTTCTTTTCTTTTCTTTTTTTCTTTTTTTTTTTTTTTGTGGAATCCCAACAAGTTGAAGTTACATTTATGAAATGCATGTAGATATTTCTGGTTACAAGTTTAGTATTTGGACAAGAAAAACCCCAGCAAACAGAAAAACAGCACAACACATTTGTTCCAAATCTTTGATTTTTTTTTTAAGCTTGTTGTCGTTTGTCAAGTTAAAGGCTTTTTTAAGGATACTGAGTATAGTTAGTTTGTTGCATAGCCACATAACGGACCTAAGAAGAACAATAAATATGTTGGTTCTCAAAATGTTTAGTACTCAAGTGTTAGTTTTTCAAGCGGCGTTTAGGAGTAAACATCACAAGCAAAAACTAGAGAAGAACTTGTACATCGAAATCGAAAGAGGCAAATATTTTGGCACCAAAATAGTAAATGTCATCTATCTACACATTAGTCGTTCTAAACGCAAATGTGAAGAAACAACCACACGTTCCACAAAACGCAAACGTATTAGGCTTTCCCAATTCCTCGGAGAATATGAAGAAGAGAGGTTTTGAAAGACGGAACATGAAACAAAATGATTCCTGAGTTTGGCTCACACAATGAACATTTGGTCAATGAGTTTTTTTTTTCTGAAAACGGAAACATTCACCACAACTCGGTTCTTCTTAATCAGCTCGAAGATGCAGACGTCTCCCAGAGACACACAACTCTCCCTCACAGTTTGGGGACTTTTCCTCGAAACAGATACTGCAAAAAATAAGAAAATCGAAAAAGGCATTTAAAGATGCTAATAATAGATTCGTGCATGTATAAATTTCTTCAGGAATCGATTTTGGTGATGATTATGGAGATGAAACTTCGTCTTTGTCATCATGTACGTCAAGGCAATGTGTAAATTTTTTTTTGTTCTATGAATAAGACTTTAAATATACCTACCAATTCATTCTTTCTTAGACACCTTAGATGTAAAATCCACTTGGAAATAGGGATTTTTGAAAAGAATTTGCGGGCTGCTTCAGAAGCTCTCCGACCCCTGAAGATGAAGGCCTTTGATTGACTTGGCCAGTAACACAATGATCTCATCAAAACTCGGCTACTGGTGATTGGTTCAATTTGTGTCTTACTTTGTATAGGACAGACCCAAGATCCACCATTCGAAACCTCAAGGATAGCCTCACCCTTCATTCTTGTTAATATGTGTCTTCGGCAAGCTTTTTTGGGATGTGCTACCGAAACGAAACAAAATGAATCACTTGGTATGAAATGAGAGCCAAAAATAATAATAATAATAGTAAGTTTATATCAAAATATTCGATCTGGGAAACAAGAAATAGTTTATGATGCGCGAGGAAAACATACAAGATGGCAATTATAAGTTGCATGTGATGATGCTCGAATGACGACAGTGAAAAACGGATTTGCAGATTGAACATACTACAAGAAAATCGATTTTTAGTGACGACAAAAATGGTCGTTAAAAATTGGAAAGTCGTCGTTGAAAGTTATTAACTACAAAAAATCATATTGTCGGCAGTTGTCGCTGTATATGCGTGTCATTAATTGTTTCAACGACAACTTTATTACATTGTCATTGAAAGTATTGTTCTACGACAAGTAGTTGTCATTGATTAAGTATAATTTGTATTGTTAATTACTTTTAGACGACAATGGCATTTCGTCACTAAATGAATACAACGACAAGGTAGTCGTCATTGAAAGTGCAAATTTTAGTGGCAATGTACTTATTTCGACAACCTACTTGCTGTCGCAAAATTCTTTTTTTTTTTTTTTTTTGGGTGAAAACCGACAAATATATTTTTAACGACTTACTGTTGTCATTAAATATCTTATCATTAATGGTAATACAGGAAAAATGGTTTTTTTTTCAACCAAAATATTAGTGACAATTTTATTTATTTTAGTCACAGAAAGTTTTTTTTTTTTTTTTTTTCTAGTGCAACCAAAATTTTGGTCGTTGGGTGCTCGCAATAGCTTGGTTGCAAAAAGTTTTTTTTGCAACTAAATTGTGGTTGCCAAAAAACACATCTTCCTGCTACCAAAAATTCAGTAACCAAAAGTCAACTATTTGATTGCCAAATCTTCGTGATTTTGTTATCGTAGGCAGACAAACAATTCTTTTATGAACAAATGTGACATGTTTTACGACCAAATACTTGGTCATGTCGACTAGAACAAATTACATTATTTGATGTAACTACTATTACTAATATTATAGCAAACCAAACTAATACACAAATTTCATACTTGTTCTATTTTGTTGCTGCAAGGTCTTCTCTGTCAATGTACAGGTCCAAACAGTAGCAGTAGAGGAAGAGGCTCCTCTGTTAATGTACAGGTCCAACCAGTAGTGGTAGAAGAAGAGGCTTCAGAGCTATGAATCAGAATAAGAATATAAAGGGTCCATTTGGTTCGTTAGTTTGAATTGAAATATTTTAGTTGTAATAGTAAATTTTTTTGAATTTTTAGAAAAGACAAAAAACTTTTTGGGAAAAAGACAAAAACTTTTTGGGAAAAAGACAAACTTTTTGAGAAAAAGACGAAAAAAAGTACAGTTTGAGTTGAAATGAAATGACGAAACAAACAAGTTAAAAGATTATTGTTCGCGCACTTTAATAAATCAAAATAAGAATATAAAGATTATTTGGGGATTAGGATTAACAACGAATTTGTTCGACTCCAATTCCAAACTCAAATATCAAAAAGATTAATCAAAATAACAAAGAAAACGAATCTGAAAAGGGATTATTTGCCACCACCAATATGATCTTTTTAAACTTTTCTAATTACCATGATCAGTTAGTTTTTAAGTGTATTAATAAAAAAAAAAAAAAGGAAATATCATAGAATAAAAAAGCAATACAAATATCTCCTAAAGGCCTATTTACATCATCGTTTACATGGGCACGCCTATTTTTTATTCTGATATTAGAGGCGGCTACCTATTTTAAACCATCGTAGTTGAAAACAGCAAGCCTACCTGCAACATTTGGGTCGACGACAGCGAGCGCAAAGGAAGAGTGACTGGAGGGCGGGCGGCGTGGGTTCTAGTGTGGCGAGGCTGGGGGTTCGGCTCTATTTGAGAGAGATAGAGATCAGAGAGAGAGAAACAGAGAAGGAGGCCAAAGAAATCCTCGGGGTGGTGGTAGAGCGAGTGCTACATGATGTCCTGCTGGAGGCGATTTGAGTTCTGGGAAAAATAAAATTGAAAAAAAAATAAAATAAATCAAAGAAATTTAAGAACAGAGAAGAAAAGGAGCAAAAACAAAAAAGAAAAAGAAAAAGAACTCGTATAACAGAGATGGTGAGAGGTGAATGAAGAACAAGTGATATGGTGAGGACTTGAATCTCTTCGAAACCAACGGAAGTTGTCTTTTGTGGGAGGTTTTTTCTTTTGTTTTTTTTTTTTTTTTTGTCTTCCTTTTTTTTTCTCTCCCTCTCTTTCAAAGGTCTTTTGTGATTTGGCGCACTTTCTTCAAATATTTCAGCCTTTTGGAGTCAAAACTAAGCGCCAATATCATTTAAATTTCTTTACTCTAATATTAATTATTATATATTTTTTAAATTATTATATTTGTTCATTAATATTTTTGTCTTCTTTAATTTTTAAATATAAAGAAAATTTGAAACTTTCAACCATAAATCAAGGTACCATAAAATTAATAACAAAATTAATTATCGTTAAAAATCACTAATTCACTAGATTTTCAATGACAACGACCATTGTCGTTAAATGTGATTGCACAAAACTTTTATCGACAACTTTTAACAGTGGCAATTATATTGTCATTAAAAGTTCATATTTTACGACAAAAAGTGTATAGCTAACTGCAAAGTTGGTCATCATTGAAATTTACTAATTCTGAACATATTCAATGACAACATATGAATGTCACTAATTGATATAAGTTGTCGTTAAAAGTTTACCCGCCAATAAGAGGGTGTCAAAAATCTCAAATTTTTAGCAACAATATGAAGAAAAGTGTCGCTAATAAAAGCTTTTTAACGACAATATAGTTGTTGTTGATGCTTGTATTGCATCCTGTTGTTAATAACGCAGTTTTAACAACAACTTGTCATTATATATCACTTTCAACGATGAAGTTTTAGTTTTCATTAAAATTGTTGTCATTGATTCTCACTTTTCTTGTAGTCTTCTTCCTTTCATTTTCACTCTCCTCCCTACCAAACACAGTGTTAGGGTGTACGTATTTAATAAGAGGGAGAGACAATAAGAAGTGAGTGATAGATCATTTAACCGAGGAAATTTTTGTTTTTCCTTTCCTAATTTAATTAGTAAAAATCTCCCTGCCATTTATTTTTAATGGCAACACTAGTCCAATCTGTAAAATCCGTTAAATGTTTGATAGAAATGTTTTATGCGAGCGAAAAAAAAAAAAAAAATTAAACACCAAAAAAGAGAACCCAAAGGTTTTTAAGTTTTCTATTATGAAGCTACAAAAACATTATACTGAAATTTATATTGTCTTAATGAAATTGTGAGACAAGTAGATTTATTTAAAGAGCTTTTTGAAAAAGCGTTACTATTAGGCTCTGGAGCAAAGTGGCTTTGAACAATTCCATATTCCAAATGTACATGAAGACAAAGGATTAATTACAAAAGTCCAACAACATATACTGCCTTAAAACCAAAGCCAGGATATACAAGGTACTAGTTTTAGGCAAAATCAAACTCTTGAATCTTACGAGAGAAAGCTGAACAAAAGCAGAGAAAACCAAAGTTTCAACGCACCAGACACAAACAAGCCCCCGGTTATTTTGAGGGAAAACCGAAGAAAAGTGTCGAAAACATATATTCCAGAACAAAAAGTGATCAACTATGAGCATAATTTTTCGCCATCATATGCCCCTGCGTCCCATTAAGAGCTCAAAAAAAAAAAAAAAAAAAAAGTGTGAGAGGGAGAAGAAAACGACAACAAAGGAAACATAAGAATTTTCCTGGAATTTCCTTCTTTTAAGGCATAAAAATAAAATTAAGCGAACAAAGAAAAACTAAGGGAAAAACTTAATGGAGAATACCAATTATTCCAGTCAATTTCCTGCTTCAGATGAAGTAATATAACCCGAAAACATAAAATCAGGCATTAAGTAATAACATTCTCACTTTCCACCCAAGGATGGGACGTGTCCAAGATCTTCGATCGATGGGGGCAGGCACATTGCCCTCGTAGTTTCCACCATAGCCGCCTCTTGAACGACGAACACGGCCCCGGCCCCTACCACCTGGGCTGTAGTACCTTTCTCCCTCGGCAGGTTTTAAGAACTCATTGATGCTGACAGACTGGGGCGACACACAATAGGAAACACACAGTTTAGTCTCCATCGAGGAAATGGAATGCAACCAAGATCATGGAATATAACTAGGGATATGAAAAGAAATACGGTACGAAGAAACACCACTATTGCGTTGCATGTAAGATTGGTCCGCTATATCCTCAACGTGTTGCTCGTGCAAAAAACCACAAACCCATCTCACTCTAGCCACAGTAATAAGACACTATTACATGGCCGATGCTATGGCTAAACAATATGCACATGCGCACAAAATGGGAAAAAAAAACTACCATGTAATGACATCAATCATTGTGTTTTTTGGCTCTGACCAACATACAAAAAAAAAAAAAAAAAAAAATGGCTACACCATTCACCAACAAAATGGAAAATCAAAGGACTGAAACCTTTCAAAAGACCGAAGCTTCGAAGCGCAGAACCTACTTGCAAGAGAACGGTACTGCCACCCTAAGATGGAGCCCCGGCACCACAAGAAACGAAGGTGACCTCGACAGGTGGGGGAGGGGCCACAAGTGAGATCCACCTCTTTTTCATAGGATGGCTAGCTCGTAGCATTTTTCTGGACACGGGGGGTGTTTACCATCCCGTATTTGAGCAATAAAAACAGGGGAGGGAAAAGAAGGAATGGAGCAAGTAAAACTCGGGGTAGCAATTAGTAGACAGTATAACTCCGTTGATTTCCTTCCGCATAACTGGAGGTGGCAATCAAGAACTGACTACACATGTACAATTAAAATACAGAGAATAGAAAGTAAAACCTTCTTGGCCTTTTCTTCCTTTCAGCAGCCTCTTCCTTCCGATCCTTATCAGAGCCCTAGAAAGAAGAAGAATTCACAATTACCAAATCGAAATCAGGAATCATAAAATTTGAAGTTTGATACTTCTAAATTAGGCCGAGGATTTCACCAATGTAAAAAAAAACGTCCTCATTGTCTTTCTTGCTTGAGAGCGGTTGCATGGATGCAAAAGCTTTAGCATCAACCTTCCTCTCCTCGGTCTTAAGTGCCTGCAGGGCCTTCCTCTTTTCCTCCAGAACTTTTTCATACTCCTCCAGTGTCATCAATCTTCTAATTAGTTCTAATTTTTCCTTTCCATATGCGTGGCATGCCTGACTACATACACATATATGTGTGTGTGTGTGTGTCTATAAAATTGTTTGATTCCATCGTCTAGGACGTAGCACAGCCCATTGGTTAAAGGACACGAACAATCTTATGTTTGTGGAAGAAAGAGAAAGAAATAAGGTCAATCGTCCATCTTGTTTGTGCTCCTTGAATTTAAGGTTTAATTTCCATTTTGTCTACCGAACTTTAAAAACTTTTATTTTGTCACTTGAATTTTGAATTAGTCTCACTTAATTCTTATACTAGAGTTCTCTTAGAAAGGAAGGAGAATTAGTCTCACCTAATCCTTAACTTAGAGTTTTCATATAAAATATATATAAAAAAAGATCACATGATCGTATTTCTTCCCCTATTCTTTTAGTATGTTTATAACAAAAATTCTATTGTAAGAAGTTAATTAAGTCAAACTAATTCAAAATTCAAATGGCGAAATGAGAATTTTAAAAGTTTAGAATTAATAATGATAGTAAAGTTGAGGGTTATAAATGAGAACAATCCCGAGAAAAAATAAAATACACAGCTTATTACTCCAAAAAAATGACAAAAATTACGTAACACAAATTACACAAGTCCAAGCATCAATTTTTGACTATTATTATTACTATTTTTTATTTGGGAAACAACTCCAAGCATAACAAATCCATATTCTGGTATTTAAATGAATACCTCAAAGTAAGCTAAAAGCCTATTTTCTTTAGAAATTTGTTAAACCCTTAACCTTCAAAAGTACTCGCAAATTAACCTGAATAAAGCACTCAAGTTAAGTTATTAAACAATATTCCTACAACTTTTACTGATAAATATCCACGCAACCAGGATTAGCAGTTATCGTCGTTTATTCCTTCTCTACTATATGCCCTCATGTGTAGCTTTTACTTACTTTTTATTTATTTATTTTTTTTTAAATAGAGTGTAATCATCTGAACTGGTATCCTTTTACTTTTACCTTTTTTTTTTTTTTTTTTTTCCCTTTTTCTTTCTAACAAGTTAATGTGTGTGTATATTTAAAGGTAAAAACAAGTCAATAACTCGTGACAATATTAAACTGGGAACTTGAAATCAATAGAGCCTATGAATTAAAGAAGTTTTAAAGTACAACGTTTTATAAAGTACTGGGATTTCGAAATATTGTAGTTCAAGTGTGCTTCTCTTTTTTTTTTTTTTTTTTCCTTCTTCAGTGCACTTAAGAGTACTGTTGTTGTTGTTATTTAGTCGACGTCATTGCGCTCGTCTAAAAAAAAGAAGATATGGAAAGAAAAAAGAGCAACAAAGGAAAGAAGAAAGGGTCAACATGAAATGAATAAATCGATGTAAAAAAATTTAATAGTTTATTTGGATGAACCTTTCTGATATTTATTATTGGATTTAAATATAATATCTATTTGGTTGGATAAAAATGAAATTATTTACATGCAAAAGTTATGCCGTTAGACTGAGTCATGTGCTTTTCTAATATCAAGTGAAAGCTCCAAGTAGAACTCCTAAAATGTTCACATAAGATATTATTCTCTATTACATTCCCTATTTAGGGTTCGTTTCACCTTTCTCACCCTTATGGTACTTGTATGCTATCAGTCATTGAGGAATACTTAAGCTTAGAGGGGTCCCTTTCTCACAAAAAACAAATTCAATCCAACTCATATCCATATTTAAAATTTTAACTTCTAGAAATCTGTATCATACTATCTTTTCTACGTACATTATTTATTCAAATGTTATCTTAAAAGAAAAAAAACATCACACATTTAATTTGAATATAAAATTCAAATTCTATAAAAAAAATTCAATTTCGATTAACTTTAAAATGAAATCTATAATCCAAACGGGTTATAATATATGCTGTCTCATTATATTCTAAAAAAAAAAAAATCAATGCGATTTTATAAACATCACTTGTTTTCAAATAAAGCCACAATCAAATTTTCAAATCGAACATCTCATCTCAAAACTGAACGTTTCAATTATATTGTTCTGTGGGCTCCAAACCAAACACTTAAAATATCGTAATTTGCTTTGTAACAATTGAACCGTTAAATAAATTAAAAACTTTTTTTTTTCTAAGAAAGAAGATTCAAAACATTTATCTCCGTCGTCTTTCTAGCAGAATCAGACGGTCTGCAAGTTATAAGATAAAATGATGGAACAAGAAAGAAATTCAGAGCTTTCCTTCTTCTTATCAACTACTTTAACGATACGTACTACTAATATTTTAACCATTGAGAAACAAGAAAATTCCGGTTGAGTTTTTTTAATATATCTACAGGACAGATTATTATTTTACTGGAAATTTATTCACTTTAGTGAGAGCTATTTTTCATTATTCTTATTTATATTATTATTCATATTATTATTATTATTTAGCAAAATCTCTACTTTTTCGTTAAGGAATGTTTGTTTTTTAATAAATACTTTCTTCCATTTCTGCTTGCGCCTATTAGGAATGGAGGTACTTCTTCCATAAACTTCTTTCGTTCTTATCACATAGGGAGAGAAAAGGAAAAAAGAAGGAAAAAAAAACCTCTCCAGAAATGGTATTTCTTGTATCTCTTAAAACCCTAACCCAGACCCATCTAATGACCTATAAAAGCCATCTTTTTCTTCTTCCTCTCTTTTGATCATCGCCTACACAATGTTGCCGTCCGAGCCGCTGGTCCCGTGGGAGGTTTTCAAGAGTTTCCACACCATCGACTGGAATCTCTACTCCCGCCTCGTCTTCGAACTCACCCGAGGCCCCGGCGAGTCGATGAAAGTCAAAACTCTCTGGCTCTGGATTGAGAAGCACAATTTCGGTCCACTAGGTTACCATTGGATCCTCAGAACTCTGCTCCCTTCCCACCCCAGCCCTCTCAACACCTTCGCCGATGAGTCCGTCGCTGCCCTCAAAACCATGGAGTGGGAGCCCCATCGCCTGCACCGGCACCCTTGGCGTTCGATCTCCCCATGTTCTGGTCCATGACGAGGAAATTGGTGTCGCTAAAAGACTTCTGCGACAACAGGGGCAATGTCGACTACGGCGTCAACAAGATGCTCGACCAAGTGTGCATTAGGGCTTTTCAGGACCTCAAAAGCCCTAATGCAGCATGCGTTGGACATGAGGGCGGTGACCGCGGGGGAGATAGCGAGGACTAGTACTCAAAATCCTGCACCCGTCACCGTGCCGATGATGAGGATGCCATTGCGCTTCGAACCGGTGATGATGTCACCACCTCCACCTCCAATGCATCTGCCACCACCACCTCCAATGCAGCTGCCTCCGCCGCAGCATTTTGTTGGGGGTATGCCCTCGGTGCCGCAGTACGTGCAGCAACATTATGTGCCAAATGGAGATGGTGGCCATGGCTTTCTTGGATCGAACCCTAACGATGATCTCGTCGGAGTGCGTGGGATTAATTATGAGGATTATAATTTTAATCATGATTTGGTCGAATTTCTGATGAGGAGTTTGGATTTGAATAGTGATCATGAAGATCACTATGAAGAGGATTTTATTATAATCAGCCTGCTGATCAGGTGGATCTTGTTCCTGCGGATGAGAGGACCATTTTTCTCACTTTTTCTAGAGGATACCCTATTTCTGAGAGCGAAGTCAGAGATTTTTTCACTCGGTACAGTAAACCTAAATCTCTCTCAACAATTAGATATTTTTTGTTATTTTGCTTCTTTTTCGGCGACTTTTATTTTTAGTGTAATAGATAGTTTTGTTCTGTGTAGTCGTACTACGTAGCACGTGTTTGTTTGTCTTCGCGAAATTTTAGGGATCTCCTTGTCTGTGATATTGGGGGGTATATTTTTCAGCTATCAAAGCGAAGTTATAATGAGTTGTTTTAGGAGAAGAAAAACCTTTGAAAGAGATTTTTATTGTTCTTCAACAAGGAAGGAGAATTTTCTTGAGTTTTGGAATTTGAAGATATTGCACGTTTGTCCTATTTTTCAAATTAGATATTTTATTTTTTGAAGGCAGATCATAGTATACGATCATTTCTTTCTTTCTTTCTTTCTTTCTTTCTTTCTTTTCTTTTTTTTTTTTTTTGTTTTTTTGAAAAATTGAGGGATCTTCTTTTGCTATAGAAATATTTTATCAGGAAATATATCTAATATTACAAACTTTTCTTTTTCTTGAATTTTGGGATGCTGGTTCAAACTCTATACCTTATAATAGAACAGTGAGATTATGTTTGTAATCATATAATAACTCTTAACTTTAGACTTTAGCACAGTGAGGAGTTATCTTGCAATAAAAAAACCCAAAACAAATCAACCAAAGCAAAAATACATACTTGGTTCTTTCAATTCACAATTTAAAAACCAATATATTTCATAAAACTGAAAGAATCTTTTAATTCTTGTTAAATTCTTCAGTTCACTAGGGAACAAAAGAATTATTTTATAATTAAGAAAACACAAAAAAAAAAAAAAAAAGATCATACCAATTTCTTATTGTGATTTACCTTGGAAAACTAGATATATATATATATATATATATATGCTTGTTTTAGATTTACACAGATTAATCATACATATTATTTTCTTGCAGGTAATGTCCATGTTAGTCACCCTTTAACATGTAATCTTTGACCTGTGCTAGGTGCAATTTGAGTGTTAGTTTGTCTTGCACAAGAGAAAAAAAAGGGTTAACTTTTCGACATAGAAAGAAATAGGGCAAGGTTTATTCTTATTATTTGTTCAGAGGAGAAAATCTGAAACAATGCAAAACAAAAACAAAAAAGAGATTTGTTACATGTTGTGATTTCAATTTGAAAGCAACAATTTTTTTATAACTGTATGCATCATGTGCATATTCATACTGCTTTTGTGGTCTTGTGTGGTTGCGGTAAATTTCTGTATATTTTATGATTGAGGCTATTTATAAGCAGTTGTTTCATATATAAATGTGTATATATAACATATGAAAGAAAAAAACACAAAACAAGACAAAACAAAAAGAGAATTGCGTTATTAATTTCGATTTTGTAACTTGGAAACCGTACGAGTGTTTATATTTTCTATGAACCATGGCATTTACTCTACTTTTCAAAGGAGAAGACATGAAACAAAACAAAAACAATAAAAATAAAAAGTGATTGCATACATATCATGATTTCAATTTGTAGAACTATAATTTTACGAAATTGTTTGTATGTACATATTTATATGCTGTTTTTTGTGGTCTTCTTGCGGTTGTGGTAACTTACTCGGATATTGTCTGACTGAGGCTATCTATATGCAAATGCTTCATATATATATATATATATATATTTATATATATGACCACAACAACACAAAACAAGATAAAAACAACAGGATATATGTTATTGTGATTTGAAACTGAGAAACTATATACATGTTTATATGTTCTATGATTCATGGCATATAGTTTTTTCTGCTGTAATTAACATACATGTTATCATCATGAACAACATAAATTGGGTATCCTCTAGAAAAAGTGAGAAAAATGGTCCTCACAATAAAAATAAAAAGTGATTGTATACGTGACCATTTATTTAAAAATATATATACATATATATATGTTTGTTGTGGACATGCAGTAAATTTGGAGATACACTCTACTCTAATTTTCTTGCAGGAATGTCCTTGTTATTATATGCAATGTTTACAGATCTATAGTTTTAAAATATAATGTTATTTTCGTTTGCAATATTTTGGTAACTCTAATATGTACAAGCATGTTTAACTTAATCTGTACTGCTTTTTGTGGTGTTCTTGTGGACGTGCAGCAAATTTGGTGATGATCTGATTGAGGCAATCATTATGCAAGATGTTCGATTCCCAGACGACCAGCCACTCTATGCTTGGCTTGTTGTCCGCTCCTTGTCTGCTGTCGATTTTGTCCTTGAAGGACGCGGAAGAGTGAAATTCTCCATCGATGGAAAGGATATTTGGGCAAGGAGGTGTGTCCGCTTGGACAATATTGTCATGTGAAGTACTCCCCCTTAGAAAGATCAGCCGCCGGAACCGCAGCCAGGCACTTCACCGTCAGGAGCTAGCTAGCGACACAATTTCGATGTTATGGCATTTTGTTGGTGGCCTTTTAAGTTTTCATGCATTTGATATTCCTGATTTCAGTACCGTACGTACTTATCAGGATTTTGGGGTTCAAAATCCGGTTTAGGGTTGATCAATACATCTCATTTTGCTTGCTAGTTGAATTTTCATATTTTGTTGAGATATAACTCTTCTTCTGAGTATTTCTATCGGTGACATTTTACCAGCAGTTGGAGGGCATGATCCAGTTTGAATTTATAATTATCTTATAATTACTGGGATTTTTTCGTTTATTTTTTATTTTTTATTTTCCTGACATGTTGTGTGTACACTGTCGCTGGATGTTATGGTCTTAGATTATACTCATGATCAGTTTGCTGGTGATGAAAATGTGATTTAGGGCTTTCACCTATTTTGTTAAAGAATGCTTACTTTTAACCTTTCTTTCTTTTTCTTTCTTTCTTTTTTTTTTTTGAATGTCTTTTCTTTTCAAGGAAGTATGCTTTGGTAGAGGTTAAAAAATCTATATATCCAAGTGGAAAAGATAACGAGGCCGAAAAGACAAAGACCTCTTAATTACAAGCTTAGGACTCGTAAGAGGACAATTTAAATTAAGAAAATCTTAATGATTTCAACTTGGTTACTCTTTATTGTTTTGTTAATTTGATTTGGTTGTTTGTTTTGAACCTTGTGATCTCTAATGTATATTTTGCTAATTGTTATTGAGTAGTTTTGAATGGTTAATTAATTAAGACTTAGATCGTTATTAGTTTTAGATTCTTCGATTTCAATTGTGATAAACAAAATGTTCCGAATTGCACAAGTAGGGCTGATAATTTAGGTTGTGGTGTGTTAAGTTTTTTTTTTTTTTTTTTGAATCCGAGTTAGAGTTTTGCAAATTCGTGTGGGTTTCAAATTGACATGAACCCAACTTGTTAACACGAATTGTCAATCTTACGTACCACACATATTAGAGAGGATTATATGGATCCATGTAAGGCTAGGCCATATTGCAGAAAATGGAATGGAACTCCTGACGAGGACCCTAAGAGCCTTAAATGGGGGTTTCGAACAACCCAAGTCTTACATCAAATATGCATTAAAGGGATCACTAATATTTAAAGGAGTGTTTGGTGAATGAATTTAGTTTAAGATTTTTAAGTTTCAATAGTAATTTTTCAAAAAAGATAAAAAATTTTGTCAGAAAAGATAAAAAAACTTTTTCAAAAAAAGACAAAAACTATAATAAAAAAAGTACAATTTAATTTAAACTAAACTTGAAACCAAACTAACCTTTAAGTGTAGATTAGTTAGGAGTCAATAATTAGCTTCAGGGAACATCTTTGGGTGACAGTTTAACTGCTCTTACAAGTTATCAAAAAAAAAAAAAAAAAAAAGTTTAACTGCTCTTACAGGCCGATCCAACCAAATAAAAAATTGTCTTATATTTATAAAATAGAAGTCCAACCCCTTTCTTGGGTCCTTACTTTAGTCAATTAGTTGTGTTGAGTTGAAAATCCGGTTCTTTATTGATCAGGACTTAATGAAGATAATATAAATGAATTTGAAATATTGATCTTTTTTTAATAGTTTATCTGTATATTTGCAGTGCTACGTACACTATGGTGATTTTGATTTTGGTTGAAATTTGTGTTTGTATCATTTTCATAGTTAATGATTTCCGAATTATATATACACCTTATTTTATTTTATATCGGTCTCTAAATTTTAATTTTATATATTATACTATTTTAAAATTTTTTATTGTTAGGTAAACGGTCCTATATCAATCTTTCGTAAAACACTGACTGAAAAGTAAACATGTTCAAATTACATAAATTATATTTTTCAGAAGAGTATAATAAGGTTTAATTATTATGTCTTTACTTATATATAAAGTTCGTGTTATTAGAATGTGTTTAATTCCTCTCTAGTTTTTTATTTATTTATAAAAGATTGGTAAATGGGCTGTCGGCGTAACAGTAAAAAAAGTATACGAGAAAATTGATGTGTAAAAATTGGAAGTTAATAATTAACATGAGATATGGTGTACTCGTTCAGGGACCCTATTATAAAATAATCCTCTGTCTTTTGGCATCACATTTGATAAATTATTGATTGATACCATGTGCATTTCTTTTTTCCTTTGAATTAAAAAGAAAAGTCATTCCAATTAGGAATAAACTTGATTATATAAAGGGGAAACAGTGTACAATTGGGAATGGATAAAAGCGCCAAATCCCAAGAACAAGGCTCTGGAGTACAAAATAGCAATGCAGATTGAAAGAGGTATTCAAATTCTATATCTTAATTTTTTATTTTTATTTTTATTTTTGAGTTTAAACTTTTTTTGGTTGTGAATGTTGCTGAGGTTCGTACGCTGAAAATGTACGTGGACTTGTTATATTATCAACATATGGTTTTGATGTTTGAGTTCAGATATATTATCCTATTTTACTATCTTATAAAATTGTTTATCTAATTAACTGAACTTAATATCTCAGTTTATCATCTAAATTTTTAGCGTTTGGTTTCCTAGTAATTGAATATTGCAATGATACTGATCTTCGCTATATATGTTATATATAAATTGTTTATCTATTGTTTTGATGCTTCGGATTTGTTTTTAATTCTGATTCTTTGAAATTTATTCTCCCTTTCTTTAATTCTAATTTTTTGAACCATTTCCTATTTTTCTTTTTTACTAATAATATTAAGTAGCAGACTTATCACTTAGAGTGCAAGATTTTCGTATTCTTTTCAACGAAGAAAAAAATATTGACGTATTCAAATAATGAGTGCAAGTCAACCTAATTTGTGATGTGTTATAATCTTTTGATGCTAGTTGTCCACTAATTCAATGTTTATTCTAAGGTTTTGCTGAGATAACCGTATAGAGGACGGGGCTATCCATGACTAAGTAGGGGCTTTCACCCTCAGTGATTATTTTTTTTTTAATTTACCTCTAAGAGCTTTAAATTTTATTAATTTTCACTAATAAAATTTGATTCTCTTTCTACACAAACCATCTAAATATTTTAACTTTATTACACGTCCTTACTGACATAATAGACTGGTTCTGCAGCGAAGCGTATGTTAGTATCACATGCATTTTGGAACATATACATGTGTAACTGTATGCGACTATACATATAAGCCCATGCAAAATAAATTTTGAGTGATAAAAGATCAAATCATGTAGGTGGTTACAAAGGAAATCGAGAAGGATGATAATTTAGGGAGTCCAACTTATATTAGTGTTAGATCTAGATTCATACATATCTATATATTAGTTGAAATCACGTGCGAAGCACATGTGAAGTACAAACATTCCAAATTTGTTAAAATAAGTATAAAATTTTCAATGATAGAACATTTTTTTTTTTTACATTGAGTCAAAAATATATATAAATTTTTTGGCACATACGTTAGGCTATAACAAAAAAGAGTAAATACATATATAAAAATACATTTTTATCGGGACAAATTTGATTAAGAAAGTAAATTCATAAAAAAAAAAAAAAGATTTTTATGAAAAAAAAAAGAGAATAAAGAAAGAAAAATTTAGAAAAAGTTATTAAAGGAGAGAGAGAGAGAAATAAAGAAAAAGTTGGGGGGGGGGGGGAAGACATACTCACAAAAAGAAAAAATAATATTGAACCAAATTTTTAAATAATGTTTTAGAGAATTTCACTCTTTTAATATAGTTATTATTGATGGATATTTATCTTACAGAGTTTCCCACATTCATACTTTTCCGAGGATTTACAACTCAATCTTTTCACAAGACCTATTAGTTAAATTTTGCCAATGTGTTTAAATATTTAACTGCTTGTGGGAACTCTATCGGTTGTTTTTTAATTGCAAACTTAGTGTTCGTAGAGTTGAAAACAAAAATTGATCCGTGATAGTTTCAATTTGCAAGTTGAAGAAGTTTTGGAGCAACAACATCTTTTCTCCTTTTTTTAGAATAAATTTAAAATACATATATATTTGTGCATTATGAAATTGCAACTTGTTAGTTTCAAAATTTATAAGAAAAAACAGTAACGTTATAATTTTGTAAACATTTAGAGGATTTTAAATGATATGTGTTGTGTAAATATTATAGAGTTTGAATCTTACAATTAAAAAGATAGTGCTACTACATAATTACAAAATAGAAAATCAAGACATCAAACATGACTTTGAAATAGCGTAATACAATAATCTCTAGTAGTGTTAATTAGTTTGTGGTGTCATGTTCTTTCTACATGAATATCAGGTTTGAATGAATCTGTCATTACATGTCATTACATGTGTTTCTCATTTATTATTACACTATACTTAGAGCACGCATTTGGCGGGTGTGAAATAATTTATTATCTAACTTATCAATTGAGAGGGCTATAAGAAAAAATATTTAAATGTGGGTATATATGTGAAAAGAATTGTTTTAATAAGGACAAAGAAAAAAAAAGCAAACAAAAGTAAAAGGAAAAAAAAATATCACATAACAAATATTGGAAGCATCACGTGATAAGAACTGAAAGTGTCATGTGATGAATTTTAAAATAGGGACGAAACCATACTCTAGTGCTTTTGTATATGGTAGAGATATAAAGAGATTATATTGGATGGAGGACCACATAAATATATATGGATTGCAAAAACCATGTTTCTTTCTTAGAGTAGTACTAGCTAACTCAATACTCATCAAATATATGTATATATAGCATCATAAGATTCACCAAAACAATATAATATAACATGTAATATTGTTAATATATGTCCGGGGGAGAGGCCCACAAGACGCGTGGTGGGAAATAACACGCTCTCTGAGGACGAGGATCAGTGGAAGCATTTTCCGGCTAGCTCATCATTGATAGCATTCCATTGCACACTGATATGATATGATGGATGGTACAGATATTCAGCACTTAGCTATATGTGTGTGTGTGTACATTATCATGGTATCACGTCAAACAGGACTGACCATTTTCAACACTTCTATTTTTGAGCACGTCTACCACGTCACCATGTGGGTCATTTTGGAATCCACATAATTAGACATGTCTAGTCGTATACTGCAATTGCCACGTATAAAATGAATTTGTTCATGAAATTTTATTCCGGAGGTTGCATTGAAAATGTGATTATCGTTTCCCTTTTAGTCGGAACATTTTTTATGACGTGACTCAGTCACAACACTTTTGTATATGATTAAAAATCTCAAAGGCTAAAAATTTTATTCATGACAAATTTCATATTAACTACAAGATTTTGGCCAAAAATGACATTTAGTGACCCAAAAATATTGTGACTAAAAAAGTGATAAGAAAATATTTTGACTAAATGTTTTTGTTTTTGTTTTTTTTATTTTTATTTTTATTTTTTTATTTTTAGTGCTTTTTTTTTTTTAAGTGATATAGGTATCTACATTACAGAGTGCGTACAAGTTCTTCTTGTAGAAACTCCTCTCCCTCTTTTTTATTTTTATTTTTTAAAAAAATTATTCTCATTTATGTCTCTTAAATTTTAGGATGATTTTCACTTTATCTCTTGAATTTTAAAAGCTCTCATTTATTCTTTAAGCTTTGACCTCTTTTTTTAAACACATGAGAATATTTCAAAGAATAAAGTGAGAGTGTTTAAAGATTAAGAGGTAAAATGAAAATGATTTTAAAATTTGGAAAGTATAAGTGATCAGATTGAATTTTTTATTATTGTACTTAATATAACATCTTATTGATTTTTTTTTATTATTGTACTTAATATAATATTTAAATATGATATTTCGTATAACATAGAGCGGTTAATAGGTGTTAATCGATAATGCAGTGTTCTAGTTTCTTAATTGATCATAGTTGTCTCTTTCTCTTCCGTTTAAAAATTATTAAATAAAAAAAAAAAAAAAAACACAGTATCTTAAGGTTTGTAAGTCTAAAAAACAATGCAACATATATATCCTTGAAAAAAGTTATATTAAGCTTGCTTCATCATCTTGGCAGTTTAAACGTAACATCTTTCCCTTTGGTTTGTCGGTCCAAAAAAAATATTGGATATTCTTAATCATGCCTGAATTTTATAGTCATTCTTATTTGGCTGTATCAACTTTAAAAACTCTCACTTTATCCCTTTCATTTTAAATTTACCAGTATTTTATCTCTTCTATCATATTTTTATTAGTTAAAAACTGATGAGAAAATAGGAGAATTATTCTTGCTAAATCTATTCTGTTAGGATTTCTAATAAAGCAAATTGAAAAAAATCCCATAACTGCATCTAATTCACTTTTTTTCTATCTATTTTTAACTGAAACAATATTGATAAAAGGGGATAATCAAAGTTTAGTGGGTAAAGTTGGAGTTTTTAAAGTCCATGAAGACAAAGTGAAAAGGATCCCAAAATTTAATGAGTATAGATGAGAATAATCACTACTAAAAATTGTTCATTCGACGATGGTTATTAATTGTCATCCAACGTTAACACGACGGTTAGACAACCGTCATGTAATCCACCGTCGTGGAAAGTTTTAAGATACGACGATGGTTAACAAACTATTATGGTCAGCGATAATCCACAACAGTTAACACCATCGTCGAATAGAGAAATAAGGCGACAAAACTTGCTAATGCGAAGAATTAGCACGACAGTTTTTTCCAATTTTGTTGTGTAAATCCAACCTTACACGACAGTTTATTTAGTTGACGGTTTTGGTGAAAAACCATCGTGCAAAGTCCAACATTAATTTAAAAAAAAAATTGCATTTTTCTAGTGCTTTCCCACAGGTGGCCTAACCAGTGTGCTATCCAATACACGGCCCAAAATAGAATTGACAAAATAATACCTACATTGTATCAATACAAATACCATCTACTACATTAGAAGTTTACATATCATATTTAATGAATTGTATTACAAATTTAGATCATTCTCCCCTAATCGAATCCATATCATCACTGGTATAAAATATTTTGCTTTGAAGTAAGTTTAATTCATTAGTATTGGAGACTATGTTCCTCATAAAACCTAAAAGAAAAAAACCACATTCAACACTACCCTCTTGGCGAGGACAAGGACGATCAAATATATTTGTTTTATAGTCTCGTCTCTTTTTGTTCTCTTATCCGACCATAAGCTTTCAATCCATTAGGGCTCTAATAAGTTTGCAAAATTCAAAATAATTAAAATAAATGCCATTAAGATTAAATCACAATTTAGCATATGAAATTAACTTACATATTCATTAGATTAGTAAAATCGTCATATTCCTTCTCCTTACAGCTTCACCACATGATTTTAAACAAGCACTCCGAAACTCTTCATCCACGATGAAAGAAGTAATATTTTCTTTCCAAATTAGGTATTTCCTTCTGTCTAAATCACGGTATCTCCAATCTTGTATCCATATTGGAACGTGCTTTCGGGCGAGTATAGCAATCCAACTCATCAATTCATCATCATGCTTCCTTTCTGATTGTCCTTTCTCATCAAAAATGACTTCAATTCTTTCTCCTCTTTTCCTTACTTTATGGACTCATTTTATTAGAGTTGCCTATCATTTACCATCAGAATTGGGATTAAATAGGTCTCCTTTTCGTGGTTTTTCCTTTGTGCATACTGTAGTTCTATTTTGTGTGATTTTTTATTGCAACATTCACTATATTTAATGCAACATAAATGTACAAAACAAACAAATAATCGGTCCAATTCAATCTAATCAAATTCATTTTCACCAAGAAAACAACAAATTCGAATATACTACACTAAATCTAGATTATTAAAAAACCATTTTTTTTGCTTGTATATTAAATAATCAAACAAATAATCATTCTAATTCAATCTAATCAAATTCATATTCACCAAGAAAACAACAAATTCAAGCATACTACACCGAATCTATGTAGTTAAAACACCACTTTTTTGCTTGTATATTAAATAATTTTCCAAATTGCCCTGCAAATGCAAGATTGTCCTAAAAAAATCTGGAAAAAAACACCATAAATAATTTTTCATATAATTAACCAAACGAAATTCTATTTTTACATTTCATCAAGCATGCGATAGGTGAAAAAAAATGCATCGAATATAGTATACAAAAATCTTAAACTGTCAATTCTCAACAGAATATAGTCTACAAAGAGCAACAAAAAAAAAAATTGAACAATAGTAAATACACAAACTACTCTCCAAGAAAGTTACTAAAAAATTGTGCGTTTGTATTTTTGTTGGAACTAACTCATCAAGAAATTTATTATTTCATTCTCCACAATTTCTTAGCAACTAAACATTCCACAAAACCCTTGACCAAATTATCTCAAACTCCAATTTTCCCAAAACAGCTAAACCACACAAGATTTAGACATAAAAAGACAGCATTTTCGTCCAAGAAAACAAGAAATTGAACAAAAGAGTCACCCTGCTTTTCTCAGAAGCAAAAGAGTCACAACTTTTTCTAGACGGCCTTGTTGGGAAAAGAGGGCGGCGGCGGCAGTGGTGGGAAAAGGAGAGAGAAGGGAGGACTATGGCCTTTCTGGGAGGAGAGAGCGGCGGCGGTGGCGTTGGTTGGGTCGGCGGAAGAAGAAGAGAGAGGGGAGTATGGCGACAGTGGCGGCGGGAAAAGGAGATAGAGGGTAGGGTAGTGCAGTTGCTGGGAGGAGAAGGCAGCAGCGGCAATGGCAGTGAAAACGAGGAGAAACCGTCGTGTAGGCGAGAGGGAGAGAGAAAGGAGGGGGGCAACAACGAGAAGTAGGAGGAAAGAGAGATGAAAATGAGAAAGGGTGAAAGAAGGCGTGAGGAAAATGAGTTTAGTATAGGGTTTATGCGTAGATTTGAATGCCCAATTTTTTTTTTTTCTGAAAGTTTACACGACAGCTCCCTATAAAAACCGTCGTTTTATGTTGAGATTGTACGACGGTTTAAGAAAACTGTTGTTGAAAGTGGAAATTCAACGACGATTTATTGCCGTCATTGAATCTCCACTTTCAACGACGATTTTATTAAACCGTCGTATAATCAAAGACTTACGTGATAGTGTTTCAAACCGTCGTCATATTTGAATATTTTACAACAGTTTTCGGATAACTTACTCCGTTTCGTGTTTTTAACCCACTTTAAATGACGGTTTTTGTAAAAACGTTGTGTAATCTCCGTCATTTATTCTAACTTTTGTATTAGTGAATCCAAAAATATATTTACACATTGTGTATGTCTTAATCCTATATTTTTAGAGTAGTTTTTTTTTTTTGGGCTTAAACAGTAGATTGGTACACCGATTATGCATTTGGCTCTCACCTACCGCATTTGGTTTTTCTTTATTTATATTTTAGTTTTAAAAAAAAAAGGGAATATATTTATTTTTATGAAAATATATGGGTACCTAAGCCAACTCCCTTTATGGATACTGCGTGGGAGTCCCACCCATTTCAATTAGTACCACCCGGCCACTTGCCTTACTCATGTGGATGTGGTGCTCCTATTTAAAATTTGACATTGCATCACATTTCTGATTTTTTTTTTAAACTTTTTTTATGTTGACAAAAATAAAGTAGTATGAATATCTCTTGAACATTAAACCATTAGCATCAATATCCTTGCATTTTGATAGATTTTTAAGGTTATTTTTGTAATTATATACATTTTAATTTAAAGAAACCTTTTATTATACTGGTATCACATCAGTTTTAAGTAAATAAAATGTACGTGATTGCTAACAGTTTAAAATTCTAGACATATATAAGCACTACTTTTTCAATATTCAGGGATAAAGTTACAAATGTACTAAAACATAGAGGACAAAAATAAAGTTTTTCCAAGTCTTATATAGTCAAAATATAAAATATTGAATGTTTTTGCCAACGGTTTAAAGTTTGAGAGGTATTCTTGCTAAATGTTTAAAGTTTGAGGGGTACAAACACCAGTTTTCAAAATTTGGGGTTAAAGTTATAAGAATATTAAAATTTAGGAGGAAAAACAGTTTATCCTTATTAAATTATACTTTAGTTGTTGTCATGTCAATAATTATATCCATTTAATAGACGGAAAAAGAAAAAATGATAGCATTTTATGATTCAGGGAGTATTTTTACTGGTTTTCAAAATTCAGTAAATAAAGTTACAAGAGCACCATAATTGAAGGAGCAAAATGAAATTAACAATAATCTATGTGTTCAAAACTAATAAATGTAAAATGTACCCACTCATGTATACATACTAGTTTTAGTAACGTGCTCCACGCTTGTGATGATACTCAGAAAAATTATTTCTATAAAGACAAAATGAAGGAAAAGGGAAAAAAAAAATGGAGCTAGATTGGAATAAATTTGAGACTTTTATTATTAACAAGGTATATTAGCACAAAAAAAGAAGTAATCAAGTCAAAAACAAAAGGAAACCAAATGGTTGAAAGAGTGACGTGTAGTTATGGAAATGAAAATTTAGTTGGATTGACTATTTTAATGTAATATAGATATAAAAATATATATAGAGATAGATATATTTGATATATATCAGACCGGAGATATATTTTATATATAATATATATAGTAGATAGAAGATATGTGCTTAGACTTCTCAAATGGCACATTATGTCTTCTACCGCTTATTATTTACAGGAAATATGTGGAAGAGGAAGAAGAAGTAAAAAAAAAAAATTAAAAATTAAAAATTAAAAATTAATTATAATTATAATTATAATGATGATAATAATAATAATGATAAAGAAATGCCAGTGGAATAAGAGAGGAAAAGTGTGGAATTGGAGATGAGAAAAGGAAGAGAAAGAGAAACCAACAAAACGGTTTTAAAAAAAAAATCACGTGGTAAATATTGGGATAGGGACGGAACATTGAGGAATATCCAGAAAGACATTTAGGAACATCTGCTTCTCATGTTCCATGAATACCCAGAACATTGAGGAATATCCAGAAAGACATTTAGGGGATCGGTCTGATATATCTCTGTTCATTCCATTTGAAGAACGGAAGGATTCAAAAGAATCGATCTCTCTTTTAGTTGTTGAATCAATATATGCTAAGAGATAGTGGTCAAACACTTATCATTTAATATCAAAGTGGATAAATAATACTTTATTACATCTATGCTATATATATCCAGTAGTTCTCAGTCACTTTCGTTGCTTCTCCTCCGTTTATATATTTTCAGTAAAACGTGAGCTGATTGATAATTTATTTGGTTTAATTTGGGACTTTCTAATTTGTTGAAAATGCTAATTAAGAGTTAACACTAACTGTTAAATACAGATATCTATAATTATCAATGAACAAAATTAGTATAATGACTCATGCCTTCTTTTGATACGATATTGTCTGCTTTAGATCTCGTGTCCTCATGGTTTTACTCTTGGACTCACCCCACAAGGTCTTATACCAATAAAAAATGGTCTCTTTACTTATGAACCATCACATATATCTATTCTCAAGCAATATGGGATTACACAGCTTACCCTCTCTTTAATTATAAGGACCGATGACTGTTGTAATCACCCCTTCTTTTGGGACCTAACATCCTCATTGGCCACACTTCTAATTAGGTATAAGCTCTGATATCATTTGTAACGACTTATGCCTCCCTTTGGTATGATATTATCCGCTTTGAACCTCGTGCCCTTACAATTTTGCTTTTGCGATCATCCTAAAAGACATCATACCATTAAGAGGTGGTTTATTTACTTATGAACTATCACATATATTCATTCCTAAACGATGTGAAATTTCACAGCTTACCCTTTCCTTGTAATGATTAATAACTGTTATAATATGATGGTATAACGGGATTGTAACAGTCATCAATCCCCCATAAGAAGAAAGAGTAAGATGTGCAGTCTCATATCGCTTGGAGATGGATATATGTGATAGTTCATAAGTAAAGAGACTACCTTCTAATGGTATGAGGTCTTTTGAGTGAATCCAAGAGCAAAATCGTGAGGGTACAAGACCTAAAGCAGACAATATCGTACAAAAATAAGACATGGATCGTTATAATTATAAGTTACAAGAAAAAAAAAAAAAAAAAGGAAACAAGATTGCAACTCTTTATACATATAGACAAACCTGTCAGTTGATCAAATTAACTATGTAAGATCAATCAATCTTAGCTACTCTAACTAACACAGGCACCAAATTTATTAACCAAAATTAATAATTTAAAAAGTCTAATAATTTGGTTTAAGCAACTCAAACTAACATAAGGTAAACTATTCTGCCTAACAACTTGTTATAGGACTCAAATATCGTCCAATTTTTGAGTTTCAAATAGTACATATTGTCTAATCAATTATATTATTCAGCGTTATTTATTTAAAAAAGTTACGATTTAATAACGTCACATGTAATATAGTTGGTTGGACCAAAGATATATTATGATTAGTTAGACATTGATATTTAAGACACATAAAATTAGACAAGATGATTTAAATCCACTTATTATATATATGTGCAAAAGAAACCAATTACGCTTTGATCTCCAAGTAAATTGTGGCATAGTTAACCGTACAGTGATATATATATATATATATATAACGCTTGTAGTACTACAACTTTGCGGGAAAAACATCACAATATTTTTCATATACTGGATATTAATTAAATATTAGTAGTAATATCTTTTGGGGCGTTCATGAAAAGTATATACTTATAATTTTGTTTAAAAATTTATAATAATTATTAATTGATTTATATATAATTTTCTCTTTAAAACCTTGTAATATAGTAACTTTCTATTTAAATCTTATCATATGATATTAGTTGAAAAATATTATATTAAAATCATTTTAATGATATAGCGTACCAAAAAAAAATTATAAGTGCTGTACAAAGAGGGTGTGGGATAACAACCCCTCCTTATAATTAATTATATTGCATGAATATGCATTGCGGTAGTGTAGGTGTGTGTATATATATATATATATATATTGTTGCCTTGCAGGAGAAGTATTTTTTTTAATCACTATTTGTTAAGATCTTTTACAAATATTTAGCCTTCATTTCGTAAGTTAGTTAGAGATAAAATTTTTAAGTTGAAATTGATTGACTCTTCAAAAACTAATTATAAATTTTATTGAATTTTCAAAAAAGATAAAAATTTAAATAAAAAAATACAGTTTAATTAAAGTTAAACTCAAATAGCAGCAAGAGCAATAGCTTTGAGCCTTCGCAGTATGATTGTGCAGCGAGAAAAGGCCCTTTTAAATTCTCGGTGACGGCATTGTTTCTGACTGTGTAGTCTGGACATTGTGTAGCTTTCACTCATTGCTGCACTTAAAAAAAAAATGCCACTCATCGCACTTTTCTATTTTTTATTTTTTACATGCTGGTGAGTGTTGAAAAAAATATAAATATATAAATAAGAAGAAGAAAGAAAGAAGGTTATTAGGTGGTGATGATTGAACTGTCACATGATAATAGTAAGGAGATTTTTTGGGAAATCCCCAAAACATCCTTGTGTCTAGTCTAAACATCACTTTCGTCCCTCTTCTTATATAAATATCATGTGTTTACCAAAACAGTCACGAAATACCACCTAGAGTATTTACATTTTTTTAAATACATAGTTTACCATTCCTAGCCTATATTAAATGCAATTGTAAACTAAACAGTTAAACAAAATCAATCTTTAAACTTAGAAAATTCTCAAAATAATTGAAATATTTGTTTGATTGGAATATTTATATGATCATTTTAAAATTTTTTATTTTTTTATTTGATTAATTCATATACAAAATAACATTTTAAGATAGATTGAGAATAGTAACTTGACACTTTCAGAAATTTAATTGCTTTTGAGGGTATTTTGTGGCTGATTTTACAAACACAATGACTGTTTTAGGTGTTTGAATAACAAAAAGGACAAAAACGATATTTAGGCTAAACACAATGGGATATTGTTGGGTATTTTCTCTCTCTTTTTGTTTAGCTACTTGTTTGTCTGAAAATATGGAAACATGTAAAGAAATAATGTCCAGGAGGAAAAAAAAAAAAAAAAGAACCAATAATGTGGTCCGAAGTACTTGTGGATATATATATATATATATATATTTCAACCATTTTATCAGTTGTCATTGTAGTCTATTTATTTGGCAGGAGGCCCACCCTCTATCTCTTCTCTGCATTTGTTTAGTCTACTGATCAATTATCTATAATCATAGAGAATAGAGGTGGAGGGCGGGGCACCATTTTTGGATGGTATTTTATCATGTAGATTTCAAAATCTCATCACTAAATCAAATTTTTCTTCTATTTTATTTTTAAAAAACTCAAACTTTAAAAGTTCATAATTTTCTCACTTAATATCAAAATGAGATAATTTTTATGTCAAAATGCTTGTATCAATAAAATGAATAAGACAATATTCATTTTGTATATTTTTTTACAAATATATTTCAAAATTTTGTATTATTTTCTATATCACAGAATTTTTTCAAAAGTTTTCCCCCCAAACACACATTTCTAACTCAACCTTTAAAATACCATCTCCAGATATTCCCTTAAACGGGCCCTGAATTATTTATCAATTTTTCTTCTAAAATAGATGATAAGTAAATTGTCATATTTTTTTGGATTAAAAAAATGTCATGTTGTTGTCCTTCAATAATAGACTTTTACAGTTATTTCTTTTTTCAAATAAATAATGAGATGATCTAATAGATTTATTAGTTAATAACATACATACGTATGATTATATTCGCTTCTAAATGTCATCACTTAATTTAATCTCTAAAGGAAATTTTCATGTAATATTAACCTTCTTTAAAAAAAATTCTATTTTGTTAGACTTGAGCTTACGATTCAATATATATAATTAAGTTATATAGATATTAAAATATATTATCGGGTTATCATTTTATAAGAAAATATATAAAATATTTCCCTCATTTGATAATTGAAAGATATAAGACAATTATCTCCCGTCTCTATTTTTTTCCCCGGCATACTGCCGCTACGAAAATCTTATATATGGCTTTAAAAACAAATTTACACGATACTGTAAAATAATACCTTAAATTCTTTTTTTTTTTTTTTTGTTGAACTAATGTATCTAACATTTTACTTAGTTATTAAAAAAAAAAAAAAACAATTGGTGATCTATGAATGACGTACAATATACACAATCATCATATACATTGTGAAAAGATAATTTCAAGTATATAATCCTTGCGGGTCCTGTTTACAAGAAATATCTAAAGTCTTGTGGTGGTCCAGTTTAACGGTCGTAATATTTTGTAATTAATTATTACCATATAATTTTTATTTAGAATATTGTAACGGAACCATTCAAACTATTAATAAATATAAATATCATTAGAAAATATAATATTAAAATTAATTTATTATTATAATAATATATTAAAAAAAATTACAAGTGCCCATCCTCGTTGGTTTTTTTATTTTATTTTATTTCTTTTTTTTTTTTCGCTAAAGTCGTTTTTTTGCTGTATATTAAAGCAATCGTCACTTAATTTAGGAAAAAGCGTACTACTCGTCCCTCACTGAAAATTGCTCAGAAAAGCAACCCACTGGTACACAAATTTTATGCCCATAATAATTTAGCTTGCTATTTATATATATATATATATATATATATAGCTAGTAATATATATACAATGTATATAATATACATAATATACACACGCGTGTGTATATATATATAAATTTATGTTCTGAGTCTCGGAATCAAAAGAGAGAGAAAGAAAAAGTAAAAAAAAAAAAAAAAAATGGAATACGTTGGACAAAAACGCTTGGAAAATGAAGCTAATTACAAGCTCTCTGCACAAAGTAGAATCACAGGAGATCAGGATCAAGCACAAGAACGCGATGAAGATGATCATGGTTCTAAACGAGGAGGCTGGATTACATTTCCCTTTATTATGGGTGAATTAGTTTTTAATTTCTCAATTATCTTCCTTAATTTGTTACCTTCTTTTTGTTAAACAATTTTGTGTTATGAATATATATATATATATATATCAAATCTTGTGCTAGTCCCATCGGTAGGAAGGAGGGGTTTAAGTAAGAATTTACGGGTTCAAAATATGATAGTATTATTATTATTATTATTATAAATAAGTGAAAGGCATACGTTTTATATTGTTAGTTAACGGCTTAAATTATGATATTTTTGGGTGGTTTTTGGAGCAGGAAATTTGGCGGGTCTATCAATTGCAGCCGGTGGCTTTGGAGCCAATTGGATAGTGTTTCTGATAACCAAGTTCAACATTGGAAGCATAGCCGCTACAAAGATCAACAACGTCGGCTTTGGCTTCATCAATCTCTTCCCGATCGCCGGTGCCATCATCGCCGACACCTTTACCGGAAACTTCACCGTCATCACCATCTCTTCCTTCATCGCTTTGATAGTAAGCAATTATATACATATATATATATATATATATATAACAAAGTTTTTAACAATCTAGTAATTAACCGAAAGTTTCATACTCACAAGACTACAGACAAAGGTCACTTCAAGAAAAAATGATATGTCCAACCGAAAGTTTCATATTCACAAAGGTCACTTTAAGAAAAAATAATATATCTAAAAATAACCATTTCCCTCCTTAGAAAAAAATTGGGAAATGCGCTCATCATCCCTTTTTCTTTTCTTTTCTTTTCTTTTGTTTTCTTCCCGAGAAAAACTATATTATTCATCTTGAAAAATAATATTTCGGCACATGATAAAGACTGAAAACAAATCAGCAAATATGTGGGAGCATTTTAGTTATACGTCAAGAAGTGGGGATCTACCATTTTTATGAATCAAATCTTGTTGGGGCATGTTTTAGGATTTTTTTTGTTTTTTTCTTTTTTTTGGTGGTATACAAATTTAAAAATTTGGTGGTATACAAATTTAAAAATTTTCCAAAAAAATAGGTGGTATACTAATTTAAAATTTTTCCAAAAAAATAGGTGGGGACTATTTTCAGTATAGAATAATATAAGAAATCAAGGTCAATTTACCTGTGTTTTATTTTGTTTTTTCATTATTATTATTATTATCATTATTATTAAGTTTACAACTTTCTAATAAACTTTTTTCAGGGCACGACAATGCTAACCCTAATAGCCGGAATCCATTCCTTGAAGCCTTCACCGTGCGAAATAGGCTCACCGACGTGCGAAACTCCGACGAAGCTTCATTATCTCTTCCTCTACGCAGCAATGGGATTTACCTCATTGGGGTTTGGAGGCTCTCGCTTCACGATCGCCACAATGGGAGCTGACCAATTCGACAAGACCGAACACCAAGGCGCTTTCTTCAACTGGTATTTCGTCACCTTGTACGTCGGAAGCGCCATTAGTTCCGTTGCAATTGTCTACATCCAGGACAACATTGGATGGGGATTAGGGTTTGGGATTTGCGTCATCGCGGTCGTGATTGGCTTGGTTCTGTTTCTGATCGGAAAACCCTTCTATCTTTTTGTCAAACCCAAGGGAAGCCCGTTCGTGAGCATTTTTCGAGTATTCGTTGCGGCCATTAGGAAGAGGAAAGTGTCAAGGGAAAGTTTGGAGAGCTTGGATTACTATTCTGAAACTACAGTTTCAAAAATTGTTCAAAGCATGCCGAGTAAAAGTTTCAGGTAAAAAATATTTTCATTATATTTACATTTCACACAAAAAGTAAACAACACACATAACTTACATACAGATAAACCATAAAACCCTTCAAAAAAAAAAAAAAAAAAACAAGTTAAACCGTGATCCAGATTATATATACACTTCATATTTCAATGATCGGACCTACCCAAATAATTATTAACAGATTATTATATACACTTTGTATTTCAATGATCGGACCCACCCAAATAATTATTAATTGGAAAGGATCTCGTGGACACTTAAATTTTTTTTTTTTTGGTCTTTTTGTTTTAGGCACACGTGTGCGTATAAATTTGCTAAAAAATACCAATCATCAATGGTTCTACGTGGCAAATAATTGATGATTAAGGTATTGCCACTCGATTAATTTATTAATTACGTATAAGATCTCATCTGTTGCTAATTATATCTGTTTATATATATATATATATATATATTCTTTTTATATACTTGTGTCAAGCGATCATGAGTAGTAGTGATTAAGTTTCTGATTATAATGACTAATGGTAAATGGAGGAAGGTAGGTAGTAGCAATAGGGTATTGGCATAGTAACTTACAAGTTTAATTCACTTTCATAATTTCTTGCAGTAAATTCATAATTATTATCAAGAAGAAAGGAAACTTCAAACTTTTTGCAATTAGAGAATTATGATGAATTGAGTTTTTCACACTTGGGGAAAAAAAAAACCTAAATTGTTTCTGTTTGTAAATATAAATATATATATATATATATATATATATATATATAGCGCTTGAGATGACCAACTAATTATATTGATTCATGTTTTGTTTTGAAAGAAAATATTGCTTTGTTCTATTACAACGATACCCTACGCAGATTAAAAAAGTGAAGTAGTTAAATAATACGCAAGAGATATGCACCTTTTTTTTTTTTTTTTTTAATTTCACTTTCATTGTTGACTTTATTAATATATAACTAATATGTGTACTATACATTTTCCCAACTTGCACATATATTCTAGCTCGAAATCCATTATACCTGTTATAACACGTTGCATATCCATTTTAGATAATTTGATAAACGCATCCTGAAAATCATTTGCCACCTAACCTACATATACACGTGTATATATATATATGCATATTATTAATTATAATCTTGTCGTCAACCTTATTGCCCAACTTAGAAGCAATGTTATAGAGACCCACAGACATAATGTATCATTATATATTATATGTCATATTTTCTTTAATGAAATACAAGTTTGATTCTATGGCCTGCAGTTACGACTCTCATTACTACTCAACTCTAGCCCCCCTTAAAACGACAAAGTTCATTATTTGGTGGGATCCTACAAAAATATAGATGTATATATATTTATATAATATGTCCACTCCTATTATTTTTTCTCTTTTTTATTAATAATTCCTCCTATTATTATTTTTATGCTAACTCCACCTTTTTTTTTTTAATACATACTTTTGCTAGTGTCTCTTTTTTATTAATAATTACTCCTATTATTATTTTTATGCTAACTCCACCTTTTTTTTTTTTTTTTGACATACTTTTGCTAGTGCAGTGTTCAGATTCGATATCTCAATTCATTCAAATGCCAATCTTTTTTTTTTTTTTTTTTTCAAACTTTGTGTTCCACGTACATTGTATGAAATAATTAGTATAGAGTTCTAATTAGGTCCAAGCCTTTTTGGGTCTATTGTCCATTGAATTTTTGTTTTTTAAATTGATTTTTTTTTCAGATAATTCCTCTTTCAAAATTTTGCGGTTTTCCTAGTCTACCCCGATTCAAATTTAATTATCCCCCTATAAACTCTAACTAAAAACTTGATTAATCTTTAGTCAAAGCTCATTGCCAATAGCAAAAGAAAAGAAACAAAACCTCAAAACAAGGAGGAACTTTTTAAATCATATTGAAAACGAAATCATTGTGTAGCACTTTTAAATCCTAAAAACTCGTTATAATCTATTACAATATATTGTATAATTATTGTTTTATAGGCATTGTACTTCTTGAAAAACAGTGTAGTACGAGCTTTTTATTTTTTATGTTATTTATTTCTAAAATATTTCGCGTACCCTTATTAAAATGAAATGCTAGCTCTGATTCTGGCTGCTATCCCAAATTATTTAATTAGTAACTTCCACGTTTGTGTGTATATATCTATTTTGAATTTGTTTGTTGCTTAGTTGTTGTCACAAATTATTAAGGGATAGGTAAGTGGGGCTATAGTCCTCACTGTAATATTTTTACTTATAGTTTTACTAAAAATCTTATGATTTTTTACTTTGTCCATTAAAAATTAAAAATCTCCATATAGTCCTCATTGGAAATTAAAAACTTTTATATAGTCTTTCTTAAAATTTTACCTTTTAGTTTTTATATATTAATATTATTTATTTTATGCCTTTACTAAAATTTTTATCTGGTTCTGCCACTCCACGTACAGATTCTTGAATCATGCAGCGTTGAAAACTGAAAATGACAAGCAATTCGACGGTTCATACTCAAAATCATGGAAGCTTTGTACGGTGGAGGAAGTGGAGAACCTCAAAACGGTCATGAAAATCCTTCCACTTTGGTCCACAGGCATTCTCTTGTGCATCTCCATCGCCATTGTCAACAGCTTGTCAACCGTCCAAGCCCTAGCAATGGACAGGAAATTGGGGTCCTTCAAAATCCCCGCTGGGACTTTCCTAGTCTTCAGCCTCTTGTCCACAGCCATCTCGATCTTCATCATCGACCGCTTCTTCTTCCCCACGTGGCAAAAACTCATCGGTCGCCCCATGACGCTCCTCCAACGGATAGGCCTAGGACACGTCACCAACACCATCGGGATGGTGGTGTCCGCCCTAATAGAGGCAAGGCGGCTCCACTTGGCCCGAACCGAGGGGCTAACTCACCAACCCGGTTCGGTTGTGTCCATGCCAGCCTTGTGGCTAGTGGTTAACCTAGCCATTATAGGGCTTGGTGAGGCCTTTCAATTTCCGGGACAAGTTGCATTGTACTACCAAGACTTCCCGGAATCGTTGAAAAGCACTTCGACGGCTATGATCTCGCTCTTGATCGGATTAGGATACTATCTTAGCGCGGCGGTGATGGATTTTATCGACCAGATCACCGGTTGGTTGCCTGATAACATAAATGAAGGGCGTGTAGACAAGGTGTATTGGTTGTGTGCGGTGATTGGAACGGCAAATTTCGGGTACTATTTGGTTTGTGCTTGGGTGTATTATAAGTACCGATGTGACCAAAATGCTGATGACAAGGGTGATCAACAGGCTTCTTAGTGTGGTCTCTAGTAAAGTTTCTAAGCTTGTCGAAAAAAAAAGGGGACAAATTAACGAATAAAATTTCACTCAGCAATTATCAGTCGATTAGCTTTGGAAGTAGGTTTAATTTGGGTCTCTTAATTTTTCTTTTGTTTGTTTCTTGATTTCCTTCAAATTGTAACCATGTACAATGTATAGCCTTTCCTCTACATGATATTTAATCCCTAGTGGCTAGTACAAATGCTTGGCAACATGGCTTAATGCTCTTTTCCTTTTGCCTAATTAACGAATTTACCTAGATCATGAAGTACAGATTTCCTGTATTCCACAATCATTACCATACATATATTTATACTTAACGATTTTTTTTTTTTTTTTTTGGAATCCCAACAAGTTGAAGTTACATTTATGAAATGCATGTAGATATTTCTGGTTACAAGTTTAGTATTTGGACAAGAAAACCCCAGCAAACAGAAAAACAGCACAACATATTTATTCTAAATCTTTGATTTTTCTTTCTTTTTTTTTTTTTTTAAGCTTGTTGTCGTCTATCAAGTTAAAGTCTTTTTTAAGGATGCTGAGTATAGTTAGTTTGTTGCATAGCCACCTAACGGACCTTAAGAAGAACAATAAATATGTTGGTTCTCAAAATGTTTAGTACTCAAGTGTTAGTTTTTCAACCGGCGTTTGGGAGCAAACATCCCAAGCAAAAACTAGAGAAGAACTTGTATATCGAAATCGAAAGAGGCAAATATTTTGGCACCAAAATAGTAAATGTCAACTGTCTACACATTAGTCATTCTAAACACATATGTGCCAAAACAACCACACGTTCCACAAAACGCAAACCTATTCGGCTTTCCCTATTCCTCGGAGAATATGAAGAAGAAAGGTTTCGAAGATGGAACAAGAAACAAAATGATTCCTGAGTTTGGCTCACACAATGAACCACAATAAATATAAAACTATATAATCTAACATCCCCTTCAAATTCACGATGCTGTTGCAAGTAGCATTGAGAGTCTGCCAAATAAAAAATGGAAACGCGAAGCAGAAAGCGCCTTAGTAAACATGTTAGCAATCTATATGAAAGAAGAAATGAAAGACAATGCGATGATGTCAAGTTGATAGTGATGTCGGGTGACATGACAACCAATCTCAATATGTTTAGTCTGCTTATGGAACACTGAATTATGGATAATCTGAATAGCACTCTGAAGATGGTCAATGAGTTTTTTTTCTGAAAACGGAGACATTCACCACAACTCGGTTCTTCTTAATCAGCTCGAAGATGCAGACGTCTCCCAGAGACACACAACTCTCCCTCACAGTTTGCAACTTTTCCTCGAAACAGATACTGCAAAAAATAAGAAAATCGAAAAAAGGCATTTAAAGATGCTAATAATAGATTCGTGCATGTATAAATTTCTTCAGGAATTGATTTTGGTGATGATTATCGGGATGAAACTTCATCGTTGTCATCATGTACGTCAAGGCAATGTGTAAATTTTTTTTTTTCTATGAATAAGACATTATATATACCTACCAATCCATTCTTTCTTAGACACCTTAGATGTAAAATCCACTTGGAAATAGGGATTTTTCGAAAAGAATTTGCGGGCTGCTTCAGAAGCTCTCCGACCCCTGAAGATGAAGGCCTTTGATTGACTTGGCCAGTAACACAATGATCTCATCAAAACTCGGCTACTGGTTATTGGTTCAATCTGTGTCTTACTTTGTATAGGACAGACCAAGATCCACTATTTGGAACCTCAAGGATAGCCTCACCCTTCATTCTTGTTAATATGTGTCTTCGCAAGCTTTTTTGGGATGTGCTGCCGAAACGAAACAAAATGAATCACTTGGTATGAAATGAGTGCCAAAAAAAATAATAATAAGTTTATATCAAAATATTCGATCTGGGAAACAAGAAATAGTTTATGATGCGCGAGGAAAACATACAAAATGGCAATTATAAGTTGCATGTGATGATGCTCGAATGACGACAGTGAAAAACGGATTTGCAGATTGAACGTACTACAAGAAAATCGATTTTTAGTGACGACAAAAGTGGTCGTTAAAAATTGGAAAGTCGTTGTTGAAAGTTATTAACAACAAAAAATCATATTGTCAGCAGTTGTCGCTGTATATGCGTGTCATTGATTGTTTCAACAACGACTTTATTACATTGTCATTGAAAGTATTGTTCTACAACAAGTAGTTATCGTTGATTAAGTATAATTTGCATCGTTGATTACTTTTAGACGACAATGGCATTTCGTCACTAAATGAATACAACGACAAGGTAGTCGTCATTGAAAGTGCAAATTTTAGTGACAATGTACTTATTTTGACAACCTACTTGTTGTCGCGAAATTCTTTTTTTTTTTTTTTTTTTTTGGTGAAACCCGATAAATATATTTTTAACGACTTACTATTGTCATTAAATATCTTATCATTAATGGTAATATGGGAAATATGGTTTTTTTTTTCAACCAAAATATTAGTGACAATTTTATTTATTTTAGTCACAGAAAGTTTTTTTTTTTCTGGTGCAACCAAAATTTTGGTCGCTGGGTGCTCGCAATAGCTTGGTTGCAGAAAGTTTTTTTTGCAACTAAATTGTGGTTGCCAAAAAACACATCTTCCTGCTACCAAAAATTTAGTAACCAAAAGTCAACTATTTGATTGCCAGATCTTCGTGATTTTGTTATCGTAGGCAGACAAACAATTCTTTTGTGAACAAATGTGACATGTTTTACCACCAAATACTTGGTCATGTCGACTAGAACAAATTACATTATTTGATGTAACTATATTACTAATATTATAGCAAACCAAACTAATACACAAATTTCATACTTGTTCTATTTTGTTGCTGCAAGGTCTTCTCTGTCAATGTACAGGTCCAAACAGTAGCAGTAGAGGAAGAGGCTCCTCTGTCAATGTACAGGTCCAACCAGTAGTGGTAGAAGAAGAGGCTTCAGAGCTATGAATCAGAATAAGAATGTAAAGATTATTGTTGGCGCATTTCAATAAATCAAAATAAGAATACAACCTCTGTTTTCTTTAAATATTTAAATAAGAAGTTATCCCGTAGAGGTCTATCCCTTTCCGTTTTCAATTTGTTTTCCATGTGCACTTGTTGTCCTGACTACAGTAAACAAAAGGAAACATTAAAGAGAATTCCAACCCACGAAGTCACCTCTTGAAGCAAACAAAAAGAAAAATCAAAGCATCCCACGAAGTAATATTTTCCAAAAAAAAGAGAGGGGGGGGGGGGGGGGGGGAAACCTACCTTTTAATGCCAAACCATGGTGACTAAAGTCTCTTCCATTGATTAAAACACAGAGAAATCCAAAAGCTTGGCAAACTAAGAACAAACGTACAGAGAGATCAAATATTTTAAGATGAATCGGGATGATAGTGGTTTCAAAACTTTGTACTTCTTAATCTGAACACGAAATCATTATCACCTAAATAATTTTTCAATTAATCAATAGAGAATTCACAATCACACTTTGTTAATAAAAAATAATATTTGGGGATTAGGATTAACAACGAATTTGTTCGACTCCAATTCCAAACACAAATGTCAAAAAGATTAATCAAAATAACAAAGAAAACGAATCTGAAAAGGGATTATTTGCCACCACCAATATGATCTTTTTAAACTTTTCTAATTACCATGATAAGTTAGTTTTTAAGTTTATTAATTAAAAAAAAAAAAAAAGGAAATATCATAGAATAAAAAAGCAATACAAATATCTCCTAAAAGGCCCATTAACATCATCATTTACATGGGCACGCCTATTTTTTATCTGATATTAGAGGCGGCTACCTATTTTAGACCATTGTAGTTGAAACCAGCAAGCCTACCTGCAACATTTGGGTCGACAACAGCGAGCGCAAAGGAAGAGTGACTGGAGGTTGGGCGGCGTTCTAGTGTGGCGAGGTTGGGGGTTCGGCGCTATTTGAGAGAGGCAGAGACCAGAGAGAGAGAAACAGAGAGGGAGGCCAAAGAAATCCTCGGGGTGGTGGTAGAGCGAGTGCTACATCATGTCCTGCTGGAGGCGATTTGAGTTCTGGGAAAAATAAAATTGAAAAAAAAAAACAAAAAAATAAATCAAAGAAATTTAAGAACAGAGAAGAAAAGGAACAAAAACAAAAAAGATAAAAGAAAAAAGAACTCGTATAATAGATATGGTGAGAGGTGAACGAAGAACAAGTGATATGGTGAGGACTTGAATCTCTTCGAAACCAACAGAAGTTGTCTTTTGTGGGAGGGTTTTTTTTTTTTTTTTTGGTCTTCCTTTTTTTTTTTTTTTCTCTCTCTCTCTCTTTCAAAGGTCTTTTGTGATTTGGCGCACTTTCTTCTAATATTTTAGCCTTTTGGAGGCAAAACTAAGTGCCAATATCATTTAAATTTCTTTACTCTAATATTAATTATTATATATTTTTTAAATTATTATATTTGTTCATTAGTATTTTTGTCTTCTTTAATTTTTAAATATAAAGAAAATTTGAAACTTTCAACCATAAATCAAGGTACCATAAAATTAATGACAAAATTAATCATCGTTAAAAATCACTAATTCACTAGATTTTCAATGACAACGACCATTGTCGGTAAATGTGATTGGACAAAACTTTTATCGACAACTTTTAACGGTGACAATTGTATTGTTATTAAAAGTTCATAATTTACGACAAAAAGTGTATAGTTAACTGCAAAGTTGATCATCATTGAAAATCACTAATTTTGAACATATTCAATGACAACATATGATTGTCACTAATTGATATAAGTTGTCGTTAAAAGTTTACCCGCCAATAAGAGGGTGCCAAAGCCTATTGGCACCAAAAATCTCAAATTTTTAGCAACAATATGAAGAAAAGTGTCGCTAATAAAAGCTTTTTAACGACAATATAGTTGTTGTTAATGCTTGTATTGCATCCTGTTGTTAATAATAATGCAGTTTCAATGACAACTTGTCGTTGAATATGACTTTCAATGACGAAGTTTTAGTTCTCATTAAAATTGTTGTCGTTGATTCTCACTTTTCTTGTAGTCTTCTTCCTTTCATTTTCACTCTCCTCCCTACCAAACACAGTGTTAGGGTGTACGTATTTAATAAGGAGAGACAATAAGAAGTGAGTGATAGATCATTTAACTGAGGAAATTTTTGTTTTTGTGGGCCAAATTAGTCCTTGATCGACAATTTTGGCCTAATTAGTTCTGATAGATTGGTAATAGACTTTTGAAATTTAATGATTATAACCACATTTTTACTGTGTAACAACTGAAAATTTTACAAAACAACCACAAGGTAAGATTATGGTTGTGAGGTGTAAGGATATGGTTGTTTTACGTGAAATTTCAAGTTGTCACGCATAAGCATGTGAATATTTTCATTGTTTTTGAAACGTTTAGATCAAAATTATTACTTTGAAAAATCACATTTAAGGATTAATCGAAAAAAAAAAAAAGAGGACTAAACAAGGATTATCAGAATGCTAATATAGCACGGAGTAAACGGAGGGAAAAAAAAGAAAAACTCTTCTAATTAGTTCTAATTTTTCCTTTCCATATGCGTGGCATGCCTGACTACATACACATATGTGTGTGTGTGTGTGTGTGTGTGTGTGTGTGTGTGTGTCTATAAAATTGTTTGATTCCATCCTCTAGGACGTAGCACAGCCCATTGGTTAAAGGACACGAACAATCTTATGTTTGTGGAAGAAAGAGAAAGAAATAAGGTCAATCGTCCATCTTGTTTGTGCTCCTTGAATTTAAGGTTTAATCTCCATGTTGTCTACCGAACTTTAAAAACTTTTATTTTGTCACTTGAATTTTGAATTAGTCTCACTTAATCCTTATACTAGAGTTCTCTTAGAAAGGAAGGAGAATTAGTCTCACCTAATCCTTAACTTAGAGTTTTCATATAAAATATATATAAAAAAAGATCACATGATCGTATTTCTTCCCCTATTCTTTTAGTATGTTTATAACAAAAATTCTATTGGAAGAAGTTAATTAAGTCAAACTAATTCAAAATTCAAATGGCGAAATGAGAATTTTAAAAGTTTAGAATTAATAATGATAGTAAAATTGAGGGTTATAAATGAGAACAATCCCAAGGAAAAATAAAATACACAGCTTATTACTCCAAAAAAATGACAAAAATTACTTAACACAAATTACACAAGTCCAAGCATCAATTTTTTGACTATTATTATTACTATTTTTTATTTGGGAAATAACTCCAAGCATAACAAATCCATATTCTGGTATTTAAATGAATACCTCAAAGTAAGCTAAAAGCCTATTTTCTTTAGAAATTTGTTAAACCCTTAACCTTCAAAAGTACTCGCAAATTAACCAGAATAAAGCACTCAAGTTAAGTTATTAAACAATATTCCTACAACTTTTACTGATAAATATCCACGCGACCAGGATTAGCAGTTATCGTCGTTTATTCCTTCTCTACTATATGCCCTCATGTGTAGCTTTTACTTACTTTTTAATTATTTAGTTTTTTAAATAGAGTTTAATCATCTGAACTGGTATCCTTTTACTTTTACCCTTTTTTTTTTCCCCTTTTTCTTTCTAACAAGTTAATTTGTGTGTATATTTAAAGGTAAAAACAAGTCAATAACTCGTGACAATATTAAACTGGGAACTTGAAATCTATAGAGCCTATGAATTAAAGAAGTTTTAAAGTACAACGTTTTATAAAGTACTGGGAATTCGAAATATTGTAGTTCAAGTGTGCTTCTTTTTTTTTTTTTTTTTTTTTTTTTTTTTTTCAGTGCACTTAAGAGTACTATTATTGTTGTTGTTGTTATTATTTAGTCGACGTCATTGCGCTTGTCTAAAGAAAAAGAAGATATGGAAAGAAAAAAGAGCAACAAAGGAAAGAAGAAAGGGTCAACATGAAATGAATAAATCGATGTAAGAAAATTTAATAGTTTATTTGGATGAACCTTTCTGATATTTATTATTGGATTTAAATATAATATCTATTTGGTTGGGTAAAAATGAAATTATTTACATGCAAAAGTTATGCCGTTAGACCGAGTCATGTGCTTTTCTAATATCAAGTGAAAGCTCCAAGTAGAACTCCTAAAATGTTCACATAAGATATTATTCTCTATTACATTCCCTATTTAGGGTTCGTTTCACCTTTCTCACCCTTATGGTACTTGTATGCTATCAGTCATTGAGGAATACTTAAGCTTGGAGGGGTCCCTTTCTCATAAAAAACAAATTCAATCCAACTCATATCCATATTTAAAATTTTAACTTCTAGAAATCTGTATCATACTATTTTTTCTACGTACATTATTTATTCAAATGTTATCTTAAAAGAAAAAAAAACATCACACATTTAATTTGAATATACAATTCAAATTCTATAAAAAAAAAAAAATTCAATTTCAATTAACTTTAAAATGAAATCTATAATCCAAACGGGTTATAATATATGTTGTCTCATTATATTCTAAAAAAAAAAAAAATCAATGCGATTTTATAAACATCACTTGTTTTCAAATAAAGCCACAATCAAATTTTCAAATCGAACATCTCATCTCAAAACTGAACGTTTCAATTATATTGTTCTGTGGGCTCCAAACCAAACACTTAAAATATCGTAATTTGCTTTGTAACAATTGAACCGTTAAATAAATTAAAAACTTTTTTTTTCCTAAGAAAGAAGATTCAAAACATTTATCTTCGTCGTCTTTCTTGCAGAACCAGACGATCTGCAAGTTATAAGATAAAACGACGAAATAAGAAAGAAATTCAGAGCTTTCCTTCTTCTTATCAACTACTTTAACGATACGTACTACTAATATTTTAACCATTGAGAAACAAGAAAATTCCGGTTGAGTTTTTGTTAATATATCTACAGGACAGATTATTATTTTACTGGAAATTTATTCACTTTAGTGAGAGCTATTTTTCATTATTCTTATTCATATTATTATTATTATTATTTGGCAAACCCTCTACTTTTTCGTTAAGGAATGTTTGTTTTGTAATAAATACTTTCTTCCATTTCTGCTTGCGCCTAATAGGAATGGAGGTACGTCTTCCATAAACTTCTTTCGTTCTTATCACATAGGGAGAGAAAAGGAAAAAAGAACGAAAAAAAACCTCTCCAGAAATGGTATTTCTTGTACCTCTTAAAACCCTAACCCAGACCCATCTAATGACCTATAAGAGCCATCTTTTTCTTCTTCCTCTCTTTTGATCATCGCCTCCACAATGGCGCAGTACGCTTGCTTTCCTTTGCCTTCCGAGCCGCTGGTCCCGTGGGAGGTTTTCAAGAGTTTCCACACCATCGACCGGAATCTCTACTCCCGCCTCGTCTTCGAACTCACCCGAGGCCCCGGCGAGTCGATGAAAGTCATGGCTCTCTGGCTCTGGATTGAGAAGCACAATTTCGTTCCACTAGGTTACCATTGGATCCTCAGAACTCTGCTCCCTTCCCACCCCAGCCCTCTCAACGCCTTCGCCGATGAGTCCGTCGCTGCCCTCAAAACCATGGAGTGGGAGCCCCATCGCCTGCACCGGCACCCTCGGCGTTCGATCTCCCCATGTTCTGGTCCATGACGAGGAAATTGGTGTCGCTAAAAGACTTCTGCGACAACAGGGGCAATGTCGACTACGGCGTCAACAAGATGCTCGACCAAGTGTGCATTAGGGCTTTTCAGGACCTCAAAAGCCCTAATGCAGCATGCGTTGGACATGAGGGCGGTGACCGCGGGGGAGATAGCGAGGACTAGTACTCAAAATCCTGCACCCGTCACCGTGCCTCTGACGAGGATGCCATTGCGCTTCGAACCGGTGATGATGTCACCACCTCCACCTCCAATGCATCTGCCACCACCACCTCCAATGCAGCTGCCTCCGCCGCAGCATTTTGTTGGGGGAATGCCCTCGGTGCCGCAGTACGTGCAGCAACATTATGTGCCAAATGGAGATGGTGGCCATGGCTTTCTTGGATCCAACCCTAACGATGATCTCGTCGGAGTGCGTGGGATTAATTATGAGGATTATAATTTTAATCATGATTTGGTCGAATTTCTGATGAGGAGTTTGGATTTGAATAGTGATCATGAAGATCACTACGAAGAGGATTTTAATTATTATCAGCCTGCTGATCAGGTGGATCTTGTTCCTGCGGATGAGAGGACCATTTTTCTCACTTTTTCTAGAGGATACCCTATTTCTGAGACCGAAGTCAGAGATTTTTTCACTCGGTACAGTAAACCTAAATCTCTCTCAACAATTAGATATTTTTTGTTATTTTGCTTCTTTTTCGGCGACTTTTATTTTTAGTGTAATAGATAGTTTTGTTCTGTGTAGTCGTACTACATAGCACGTGTCTGTTTGTCTTCGCGAAATTTTAGGGATCTCCTTTTCTGTGAAATTGGGGGTATATTTTTCAGCTGTCAAAGCGAAGTTATAATGAGTTGTTTTAGGAGAAGAAAAACCTTCGAAAGAGATTTTTATTGTTCTTCAACAAGGAAGAAGAATTTTCTTGAGTTTTGGAATTTGAAGATATTGCACGTTCGTCCTATTTTTCAAATTAGATCTTTTATTTTTTGAAGGCAGATCATAGTATATGATCATTTCTTTCTTTCTTTCTTTCTTTTTTTTTTTTTTTTTTGTTTTTTTGAAAAATTGAGGGATCTTCTTTTGCTATAGAAATATTTCATCAGGAAATATATCTAATATTACAAACTTTTTTTTTTCTTGAATTTTGGGATGCTGATTCAAACTCTATACCTTATAATGGAACAGTTAGATTATGTTTGTAATCATATAATAACTCTTAACTTTAGACTTTAGCACAATGAGGAGTTATCTTGCAATAAAAAACCCAAAACAAATCAACCAAAGCAAAAATACAATACTTGGTTCTTTCAATTCACAATTTAAAAACCAATATATTTCATAAAACTGAAAGAATCTTTTAATTCTTGTTAAATTCTTCAGTTCACTAGGGAACAAAAGAATTATTTTATAAGAAAGAAAACACAAAACAAAAACAAAATGATCATACCAATTTCTTCTTGTGATTTAACTTGGAAAACTAGATATATATATAAATATATATATATATATATATGCATGTTTTAGATTTACACAGAGATTAATCATACATATTATTTTCTTGCAGGTAATGTCCATGTTAGTTATCATTTAACATGTAATCTTTGACCTGTGCTAGGTGCAATTTGAGTATTAGTTTGTCTTGCACAAGAGGGAAAAAAAAGGGTTAACTTTTCGACATAGAAAGAAATAGGGCAAGGTTTATTCTTATTATTTGTTCAGAGGAGAAAATCTGAAACAATGCAAAGCAAAAACAAAAAAGAGATTTGTTACATGTTGTGATTTCAATTTGAAGCAACAATTTTTTTATATGCATCATGTGCATATTCATACTGCTTTTGTGGTCTTGTGTGGTTGCGGTAAATTTCTGTATATTTTATGATTGAGGCTATTTATAAGCAGTTGTTTCATATATCAATGTGTATATATAACATATGAAAGAAAAAAACACAAAACAAGACAAAAACAAAAAGAGAATTGCGTTATTAATTTCGATTTTGTAACTTGGAAACCGTACGAGTGTTTATATTTTCTATGAACCGTGGCATTTACTCTACTTTTTCAAAGGAGAAGACATGAAACAAAACAAAAACAATAAAAATAAAAAGTGATTGCATACATATCATGATTTCAATTTGTAGAACTATAATTTTACGAAATTGTTTGTATGTACATATTTATATGCTGTTTTTTGTGGTCTTCTTGCGGTTGTGGTAACTTATTTGGATATTGTCTGACTGAGGCTATCTATATGCAAATGCTTCATATATATATATATGACCACAACAACACAAAACAAGATAAAAACAACACGATATATGTTATTGTCATTTGAAACTTAGAAACTATAGACATGTTTATATTTTCTATGATTCATGGCATATGGTTTTTCCTGCAGTAATTAACATACATGTTATCATCATGAACAACATAAATTGGGTATCCTCTAGAAAAAGTGAGAAAAATGGTCCTCACAATAAAAATAAAAAGTGATTGTATGCATGACCATTTATTTAAAAATATATATACATATATATATGTTTGTTGTGGACATGCAGTAAATTTGGAGATACACTCTACTCTAATTTTCTTGCAGGAATGTCCATGTTATTGTATGCAATGTTTACAGATCTATAGTTTTAAAATATAATGTTATTTTGGTTTGCAATATTTTGGTAACTCTAATATGCACAAGCATGTTTAACTTAATCTGTACTGCTTTTTGTGGTGTTCTTGTGGACGTGCAGCAAATTTGGTGATGATCTGATTGAGGCAATCATTATGCAAGATGGTCGATTCCCAGACGACCGGCCACTCTATGCTCGGCTTGTTGTCCGCTCCTTGTCTGCTGTCAATTTTGTCCTTGAAGGACGCGGAAGAGTGAAATTCTCCATCGATGGAAAGGATATTTGGGCAAGGAGGTGTGTCCGCTTGGACAATATTGTCATGTGAAGTACTCCCCCTTAGAAAGATCAGCCGCCGGAACCGCAGCCAGGCACTTCACCGTCAGGAGCTAGCTAGCGACACAATTTCGATGTTATGGCATTTTGTTGGTGGCCTTTTAAGTTTTCATGCATTTGATATTCCTGATTTCAGTACCCTACGTACTTATCAGGATTTTGGGGTTCAAAATCCGGTTTAGAGTTGATCAATACATCTCATTTTGCTTGCTAGTTGAATTTTGATATTTTTTTGAGATATAACTCTTCTTCTGAGTATTTCTATCGGTGACATTTTACCAGCAGTTGGAGGGCATGATCCAGTTTGAATTTATAATTATCTTATAATTACTGGGATTTTTTTCGGACATGTTGTGTGTACACTGTCGCTGGATGTTATGGTCTTAGATTATACTCATGATCAGTTTGCTGGTGATGAAAATGTGATTTAGTGATTTCACCTATTTTGTTAGAGAATGCTTAATTTTAACCTTTCTTTCTTTTTCTTTTTTTCTTTTTTTTTTTTTTTGAATGTCTTTTCTTTTCAAGGAAGTATGCTTTGGTAGAGGTTAAAAAATCTATATATCCAAGTGGAAAAGATAACGAGGCCGAAAATACAAAGACCTCTTAATTACAAGCTTAGGACTCGTAAGAGGACAATTTAAATTAAGAAAATCTTAATGATTTCAACTTGGTTACTCTTTATTGTTTTGTTAATTTGATTTGGTTGTTTGTTTTGGACCTTGTGATCTCTAATGTATATTTTGCTAATTGTTATTGAGTAGTTATGAATGGTTAATTAATTAAGACTTAGATCGTCTTTAAATTTAGTTTTGTTAGTTTTAGATTCTTCGGTTTCAATTGTGATAAACAAAATGTTCGGAATTGCACAAGTAGGGCTGATAATTTAGGTTGTGGTGTGTTAAGTTTTTTTTTTTTTTTTGAGTCCGAGTTAGAGTTTTGCAAATTCATGTGGGTTTCAAATTGACATGAACCCGACTTGTTAACACAAATTGTCAATCTTACGTACCACATATATTAGAAAGTATTATATCAATCCATGTAAGGCTAGGCCATATTGTAGAAAATGGAATGGAACTCCTAACGAGGACCCCAAGAGCCTCAAATGGGGGTTTCGAACAACCCAAGTCTTACATCAAATGTGCATTAAAGGGATCACTAATATTTAAAGGGGTGTTTGGTGAATGAATTTAGTCTAAAATTTTTAAATTTTAATAGTAATTTTTTAGAAAAGACAAAAAAAATTTTCAGAAAAGATAAAAAACTTTTTTAGAAAAAGACAAAAATCATAATGAAAAAAATACATCTTAATTTGAACTAAACTTGAAACCAAACTAACTTCCTTAAGTGTAGATTAGTTAGGAGTCAATAATTAGCTTCAGGGAACATCTTTGGGTGACAGTTTAACTGCTCTTACAAGTTATCAAAAAAAAAAAAAAAAAAAGTTTAACTGCTCTTACAGGCCGATCCAACCAAATAAAAAATTGTCTTATATTTATAAAATAGAAGTCCAACCCCTTTCTTGAGTCCTTACTGTAGTCAATTAGTTGTGTTGAGTTGAAAATCCGGTTCTTTGTTGATCAGGACTTAATGGAGATAATACAAATGAATTTGAAATATTGATCTTTTTTTAATAGTTTATCTGTATATTTGCAGTGCTACGTACACTATGGTGATTTTGATTTTGGTTGAAATTTGTGTTTGCATTATTTTCATAGTTAATGATTCCCGAATTATATATACACCTTATTTTATTTTATATCGGTCTCTAAATATTAATTTTATATATTATACTATTTTAAAATTTTTTATTGTTAGGCAAACGGTCCTATATCAATCTTTCGTAAAACACTGACTGAAAAGTAAACATGTTCAAATTACATAAACTACATTTTTCAGAGGAGTATAATAAGGTTTAATTATTATGTCTTTACTTATATATAAATTTCGTGTTATTAGAATGTGTTTAATTCCTCTCTAGTTTTTTTTTATTTATAAAATATTGGTAAATGGGCTGTCGGCGTAACAGTAAAAAAAGTCTACGATAAAGTGATGTGTAAAGATTGGAAGTTAATAATTAACATGAGATATGGTGCACTCGTTCAGGGACCCTATTAATTATAAAATAATCCTCTGTCTTTTGGCATCACATTTTATAAATTATTGATTGATACCATGTGCATTTCTTTTTTCCTTTGAATTAAAAAGAAAAGTCATTCCAATTAGGAATAAACTTGATTATACAGAGAGGAAACAGTTTACAATTGGGAATGGATAAAAGCGCCAAATCCCAAGAACAAGGCTCTGGAGTACAAAATAGCAATGCAGATTGAAAGAGGTATTCAAATTCTATATCTTAATTTTTTATTTTCATTTTTATTTTTGAGTTTAAACTTTTTTTGGTTGTGAATGTTGCTGAGGTTCGTACGCTGAAAATGTACGTGGACTTGTTATATTATCAACATATGGTTTTGATATTTGAGTTCAGATTTATTATCCTATTTTACTATCTTATAAAATTGTTTATCTAATTAAATGAACTTAATATCTCAGTTTATCACCTAAATTTTTAGCGTTTGGTTTCCTAGTAATTGAATATTGCAATGATATTGATCTTCGCTATATATGTTATATATAAATTGTTTATCTATTGTTTTGATGCTTCGGATTTGTTTTTAATTCTGGTTCTTTGAATTTTATTCTCCCTTTCTTTACTTCTAATTTTTTGAACCATTCCTATTTTTCTTTTTTACTTATAATATTAAGTAGTAGACTTATCACTTATAGTGCAAGATTTTCGTATTCTTTTCAACGAAGAAAAAAATATTGACGTATTCAAATAATGAGTGCAAGTCAACCTAATTTGTGATGTGTTATAATCTTTTGATGCTAGTTGTCCACTAATTCAATGTTTATTCTAAGGTTTTGCTGAGATAACCGTATAGAGGACGGGGCTATCCATGACTAAGTAGGGGCTTTCACCCTCAATGATTTTTTTTTGTTAATTTACCTCTAAGAGCTTTAAATTTTACTAATTTTCACTAATAAAATTTGATTCTCTTTCTACACAAACCATCAAAATATTTTATCTTTATTATACGTCCTTACTGACATAATAGACTGGTTCTGCAGCGAAGCGTATGTTAGTATCACATGCATTTTGGAACATATACATACATATGTGACATAATAGACTGGTTCTGCAGCGAAGCGTATGTTAGTATCACATGCATTTTGGAACATATACATACATATGTAACTGTATGCGACTATACATATAAGCCCATGCAAAATACATTTTGTGTGATAAAAGATCAAATCATGTAGGTCGTTACAAAGGAAATCGAGAAGGATGATAATTTAGGAAGTCCAACTTAAATTAGTGTTAGATCTAGATTCATACATATCTATATATTAGTTGAAATCACGTGCAAAGCACATGTGAAGTACAAACATTCCAAATTTGTTAAAATAAGTATAAAATTTTCAATGATAGAACATTTTTTTTTTTTTACATTGATTCAAAAATATATATAAATTTTTTGGCACATTTGTTATGCTATAACAAAAAAGAGTAAATACATATATAAAAATACATTTTTATCGGGACAAATTTGATTAAGAAAGTAAATTCATTAAAAAAAAGAGAATAAAGAAAGAAAAATTTAGAAAAAGTTATCAAAGGAGAGAGGAGAGAGAGAGAAATAAAGAAAAAGTTGGGGGGGGGGGGGGGGACATCCTCACAAAAGAAAAAATAATATTGAACCAAATTTTTAAATAATGTTTTAGAGAATTTCACTCTTTTAATATAGTTATTATTGATGGATATTTATCGTATAGAGTTTCCCACATTCATACTTTTCCGAGGATTTACAACTCAATCTTTTCACAAGACCTATTAGTTAAATTTTGCCAATGTGTTTAAATATTTAACTGCTTGTGGGAACTCTATCGGTTGTTTTTTAATTGCAAACTTAGTGTTCATAGAGTTGAAAACAAAAATTGATCCGTGATAGTTTTAATTTGCAAGTTGAAGAAGTTGTGGAGCAACAACATCTTTTCTCCTTTTTTTCAGAATAAATTTAAAATACACACACACACACACACATATATATATATATATATTTGTGCATTATGAAATTGCAACTTGTTAGTTTCAAAATTTATAAGAAAAAACAGCAACGTTATAATTTTGTAAGCATTTAGAGGATTTTAAATGATATGTGTTGTGTGAATATTATAGAGTTTGAATCTTACAATTAAAAAGATAGTGCCACTACATAATTACAAAATAGAAAATCAAGACATCATACATGACTTTGAAATAGTGTAATACAATAATCTCTAGTAGCGTTAATTAGTTTGTGGTGTCATGTTCTTTCTACATGAATATCAGGTTTGAATGAATCTGTCATTACATATGTTTCTCATTTATTACGCTATACTTAGAGCACGCATTTGGCGGGCGTGAAATAATTTATTATCTAACTTATTAATTGAGAGGGCTGTAAGAAAAAATATTTAAATGTGGGTATATATGTGAAAAGAATTGTTTTAATAAGGACAAAGAAAAAAAAAAAAAAAAGGCAAGCAAAAGTAAAAGTTAAAAAAAAAAAATACCACATAACAAATATTAAAAGTATCACATGATGAGAACTGAAAGCGTCATGTGACGAATTTTAAAATAGGGACAAAACCATATTCTAGTGCTTTTGTATATGGTAAAGAGATATAAAGAGATTATATTGGATGGAGGACCACATAAATATATATGGATTGCAAAAACCATGTTTCTTTCCTGGAGTAGTACTAGCTAACTCAATACTCATCAAATATATGCATACATAGCATCATAAGATTCACCAAAAACAATATAATATAATATGTAATATTGTTAATATATGTCCGGGGGAGAGGCCCACAAGACGCGTGGTGGGAAATAACATGCTCTGTGAGGACGAGAATCAGTGGAAGCATTTTCCGGCTAGCTCATCATTGATAGCATTCCATTACACACTGACATGATATGATGGATGGTACAGATATTCAGCACTTAGCTATATGTGTGTGTGTGTGTACATTATCATGGTATCACGTCAAACAGGACTGACCATTTTCAACACTTCTATTTTTTAGCACGTCTACCACGTCACCATGTGGGTCATTTTGGAATCCACTTATAATTAGACATGTCTAGTCGTATACTGCAATTGGCACATATAAAATGAATTTGTTCATTAAATTTTATTCCGGAGGTTGCATTGAAAATGTGATTGTCGTTTCCCTTTTAGTCGGAACATTTTTTATGACGTGCCTCAGTCACAACACTTTTGTATATGATTAAAAATCTCAAAGGCTAAAAATTTTATTCATGAAAAATTTCATATTAACTACAAGATTTTGGCCAAAAATGAAATTTAGTGACCCAAAAATATTGTGACTAAAAAAGTGATAAGAAAATATTTTGACTAAATGTTTTTGTTTTTGTTTTTGTTTTTTTTATTTTTTATTTTTAGTGTTTTTTTTTTTTAGTGATATAGGTATCTACATTACAGAGTGCGTACAAGTTCTTCTTGTAGAAACTCCTCTCCCTCTTTTTTTATTTTTTTTTAAATACAAATTATTCTCATTTATGTCTCTAAAATTTTAGGATGATTTTCACTTTATCTCTTGAATTTTAAAAGCTCTCATTTATTCTTTAAGCTTTGACCACTTTTTTTAAACACATGAGAATATTTCAAAGAATAAAGTGAGAGTGTTTAAAGATTAAGAGGTAAAATGAAAATGATTTTAAAATTTGGAAAGTATAAGTGATCAGATTGAATTTTTTATTATTGTACTTAATATAACATCTTATTGATTTTTTTTATTATTGTACTTAATATAATATTTAAATATGATATTTCGTATAACATAGAGCGGTTAATAGGTGTTAATCGATAATGCAGTGTTCTAGTTTCTTAATTGATCATAGTTGTCTCTTTCTCTTCCTTTTAAAAATTATTAAAAAAAACAAAACAAAAAAAAAACACAGTATCTTAAGGTTTGTAAGTCTAAAAAACAATGCAACATATATATCCTTGAAAAAAGTTATATTAAGCTTGCTTCATCATCTTGGCAGTTTAAACGTAACATCTTTCCCTTTGGTTTGTCGGTCCAAAAAAAAATATTGGATATTCTTAATCATGCCTGAATTTTATAGTCATTCTTATTTGGCTGTATCAACTTTAAAAACTCTCACTGTCCCTTTCATTTTAAATTTACCAGTATTTTATCTCTTCTATCATATTTTTATTAGTTAAAAACTGATGAGAAAATAGGAGAATTATTCTTGCTAAATCTATTATGTTAGGATTTCTAATAAAGCAAATTGAAAAAATCACATAACTGCATCTAACTCACTTTTTTTCTATCTATTTTTAACTGAAACAATATTGATAAAAGGGGATAATCAAAGTTTAGTGGGTAAAGTTGGAGTTTTTAAAGTCCATGAAGACAAAGTGAAAAGGATCCCAAAATTTAATGAGTATAGATGAGAATAATCACTAGTAAAAATTGTCCATTCGACGATGGTTATTAATTGTCATCCAACGTTAACACGACGGTTAGACAACCATCATGTAATCCACCGTCGTGGAAAGTTTTAAGATACGACGATGGTTAACAAACTATTATGGTCAGCGATATTCCACAACAGCTAACACCATCGTCGAATAGAGAAACAAGGCGGCAAAACTTGCTAATGCGAAGAATTAGCACGACAGTTTTTTCCAATTTTGTTGTGTAAATCCAACCTTACACGACAGTTTATTTAGTTGACGGTTTTGGTGAAAAACCGTCGTGCAAAGTCCAACATTAATTTTAAAAAAAATTGCATTTTTCTAGTGCTTTCCCACAGGTGGCCTAACCAGTGCGCTATCCAATACACGGCCTAGAATAGAATTGACAAAATAATACCTACATTGTATCAATACAAATAACATCTACTACATTAGAAGTTTACATATCATATTTAATGAATTGTATTACAAATTTAGATCATTCTCCCTTAATCGAATCCATATCATCACCGGTATAAAATATTTTGCTTTGAAGTAAGTATAATTCATTAGTATTGGAGACTATGTCCCTCATAAAACCTAAAAGAAAAAAACCACATTCAACATTACCCTCTTGGCGAGGACAAGGACGATCAAATATATTTGTTTTATAGTCTCGTCTCTTTTTGTTCTCTTATCCGACTATAAGCTTCAATCCATTAGGGCTCTAGTAAGTTTGCAAAATTCAAAATAATTAAAATAAATGCCATTAAGATTAAATCACAATTTAGCATATGAAATTAACTTACATATTCATTAGATTAGTAAAATCGTCATATTCCTTCTCCTTACAGCTTCACCACATGATTTTAAACAAGCACTCCGAAACTCTTCATCCACGATGAAAGAAGTAATATTTTCTTTCCAAATTAGGTATTTCCTTCTGTCTAAATCACGGTATCTCCAATCTTGTATCCATATTGGAACGTGCTTTCGGGCGAGTATAGCAATCCAACTCATCAATTCATCATCATGCTTCCTTTCTGATTGTCCTTTCTCATCAAAAATGACTTCAATTCTTTCTCCTCTTTTCCTTACTTTATGGACTCATTTTATTAGAGTTACCTATCATTTACCGTCAGAATTGGGATTAAATAGGTCTCCTTTTCATGGTTTTTCCTTTTTGCATACTGTAGTTCTATTTTGTATGATTTTTTATTGCAACATTCACTATATTTAATGCAACATAAATGTACAAAACAAACAAATAATCGGTCCAATTCAATCTAATCAAATTCATATTCACCAAGAAAACAACAAATTCAAATATACTACACTAAATCTAAATCTAGATTATTAAAAAACCATTTTTTTTTGCTTGTATATTAAATAATCAAACAAATAATCATTCTAATTCAATCTAATCAAATTCATATTCACCAAGAAAACAACAAATTTAAGCATACTACACCAAACCTATGTAGTTAAAACACCACTTTTTTGCTTGTATATTAAATAATTTTCCAAATTGCCCTGCAAATGCAAGATTGTCCTAAAAAAATCTGGAAAAAATCACCATAAATAATTTTCATATAATTAACCAAACGAAATTCTATTTTTACATTTCATCGAGCATGCGATGGGTGAAAAAAAAATGCATCGAATATAGTACACAAAAATCTTAAACTGTCAATTCTCAACAGAATATAGTCTACAAAGAGCAACAAAAAAAAATTTTGAACAATAGTAAATACACAAACTACTCTCCAAGAAAGTTACTAAAAAATTGTGCGTTTGTATTTTTGTTGGAATTAACTCATCAAGAAATTTATTATTTCTTTCTCCACAATTTCTTAGCAACTAAACATTCCACAAAACCCTTGACCAAATTATCTCAAACTCCAATTTTCCCAAAACAGCTAAACCACACAAGATTTAGACATAAAAAGACAGCATTTCCTCCAAGAAAACAAGAAATTGAACAAAAGAGTCACCCTGCTTTTCTCAGAAGCAAAAGAGTCACAACTTTTTCTAGACGGCCTTGTTGGGAAAAGAGGGCGGCGGCGGCAGTAGTGGGAAAAGGAGAGAGAAGGGAGGACTATGGCCTTGTGAGGAGGAGAGAGCGGCGGCGGTGGCGTTGGTTGGGTCAGCGGAAGAAGGAGAGAGAGGGGAGTATGGCGGCAGTGGCGGCGGGAGAAGGAGATAGAGGGTAGGGTAGTGCAGTTGCTGGGAGGAAAAGGCGGCAACGACAGTGGCAGTGAAAACGAGGAGAAACAGTCGTGCAGGCGAGAGGGAGAGAGAAGGGAGGGGGGCAACAACAAGAAGGAGGAGGAAAGAGAGATGAAAATGAGAAAGGGTGAGGGAAGGTGTGAGGAAAATGAGTTTAGTATAGGGTTTACGCGTAGATTTAAATGCCCTTTTTTTTTTTCTGAAAGTTTACACGACAGTTCCCTATAAAAACCGTCGTTTTATGTTGAGATTATACGACGGTTTAAGAAAATTGTTGTTGAAAGTGGAAATTCAACGACGATTTATTGCCGTCATTGAATCTCCACTTTCAACGACGATTTTATTAAACCGTCGTATAATCAAAGACTTACGTGATAGTGTTTCAAACCATCATCATATTTGAATATTTTACAACAGTTTTCGGATAACTTACTCTGTTTCGTGTTTTTGACCCACTTTAAATGACAGTTTTTGTAAAACCGTTGTTTAATCTCCGTCATTTATTCTAACTTTTGTAGTAGTGAATCCAAAAATATATTTACACATTGTGTATGTCTTAATCCTATATTTTTAGAGTAGTTTTTTTTTTTTTTTTTTTGGGCTTAAACAGTAGATTGGTACACCGATTATGCATTTGGCTCTCACCTACCGCATTTGGTTTTTCTTTATTTATATTTTAGTTTAAAAAAAAAAAAAGGGAATATATTTATTTTTATGAAAATATATGGGTACCTAAGCCAACTCCCTCTATGGATACTGCGTGGGAGTCCCACCCATTTCAATTAGTACCACCCGGCCACTTGCCTTACTCATGTGGATGTGGTGCTCCTATTTAAAATTTGACATTGCATCACATTTCTGATTTTTTTTTTAAAACTTTTTTATGTTGACAAAAATAAAGTAGTATGAATATCTCTCGAACATTAAACCATTAGCATCAATATCCTTGTATTTTGATAGATTTTTAAGGTTATTTTTGTAATTATATACATTTTAATTTAAAGTAACCTTTTATTATACTGGTATCACATCAGTTTTAAGTAAATAAAATGTACGTGATTTCTAACAGTTTAAAATTCTAGAGATATATAAGCACTACTTTTCAATATTCAGGGATAAAGTTACAAATGTACTAAAACATAGAGGACAAAAATAAAGTTTTTCCAAGTCTTATATAGTCAAAATATAAAATATTGAATGTTTTTGCCAATGGTTTAAAGTTTGAGAGGTATTCTTGCTAAATGTTTAAAGTTTGAGGGGTACAAACACCAGTTTTCAAAATTCGGGGTTAAAGTTATAAGAATATTAAAATTTAGGAGGAAAAAAAGTTTATCCTTATTAAATTATACTTTAGTTGTTGTCATGTCAATAATTATATCCATTTAATAGACGGAAAAAGAAAAAATGATAGCATTTTATGATTCAGGGAGTATTTTTACTGGTTTTCAAAATTCAGTAAATAAAGTTACAAGAGCACCATAATTGAAGGAGCAAAATGAAATTAACAATAATCTATGTGTTCAAAACTAATAAATGTAAAATGTACCCACTCATGTATACATACTAGTTTTAGTAACGTGCTCCACGCTTGTGATGATACTCAGAAAAATTATTTCTATAAAGACAAAATGAAGGAAAAGGAAAAAAAAAATGTAGTTAGATTGGAGTAAATTTGAGACTTTTATTATTAACAAGGTATATTAGCACAAAAAAAGAAGTAATCAAGTCAAAAACAAAAGGAAACCAAATGGTTGAAAGAGTGACGTGCAGTTATGGAAATGAAAATTTAGTTGGATTGACTATTTTAATGTAATATAGAAATAAAAATATATATAGATATAGATATATTTGATATATATCAGACCGGAGATATATTTTATATATAATATATATAGTAGATAGAAGATATGTGCTTAGACTTCTCAAATGGCACATTATGTCTTCTACCGCTCATTATTTACAGGAAATATGTGGAAGAGGAAGAAGAAGTAAAAAAAAAATTAAAAATTAAAAATTAATTATAATTATAATTATAATGATGATAATAATAATAATGATAAAGAAATGCCAGTGGAATAAGAGAGGAAAAGTGTGGAATTGGAGATGAGAAAAGGAAGAGAAAGAGAAACCAACAAAATGGTTTTAAAAAAAAAATCACGTGGTAAATATTGGGATAGGGACGGAACATTGAGGAATATCCAGAAAGACATTTAGGAACATCTGCTTCTCATGTTCCATGAATACCTAGAACATTGAGGAATATCCAGAAAGACATTTAAGGGATCGGTCTGATATATCTCTGTTCGTTCCATTTGAAGAACGGAAGGATTCTAAAGAATCGATCTCTCTTTTAGTTGTTGAATCAATATATGCTAAGAGATAGTGGTCAAACACTTATCATTTAATATCAAAGTGGATAAATAATACTTTATTACATCTATGCTATATATCCAGTAGTTCTCAGTCACTTTCGTTGCTTCTCCTCCGTTTATATATTTTCAGTAAAACGTGAGCTGATTGATAATTTATTTGGTTTAATTTGGGACTTTCTAATTTGTTGAAAATGCTAATTAAGAGTTAACACTAACTATTAAATACAGATATCTATAATTATCAATGAACAAAATTAGTATAATAACTCATGCCTTCTTTTGATATGATATTGTCTGCTTTAGATCTCGTGTCCTCATGGTTTTACTCTTGGACACACCCCAAAAGGTCTTATACCAATAAAAAATGGTCTCTTTACTTATGAATCATCACATATATCTATTCTCAAGCAATATGGGATTACACAGCTTACACTCTCTTTAATTATAAGGACCGATGACTGTTGCAATCACCCCTTCTTTTAGGACCCAACATCCTCATTGGCCACACTTCTAATTAGGTATAAGCTCTGATATCATTTGTAACGACTTATGCCTCCCTTTGGTATGATATTATCCGCTTTGAACCTCGTGTCCTTACAATTTTGCTTTTGCGATCATCCTAAAAGACATCATACCATTAAGAGGTGGTTTATTTACTTATGAACTATCACATATATTCATTCCTAAACAATGTGAAATTTCACAGCTTACCCTTTCCTTGTAATGATTAATAACTGTTATAATATGATGGTATAACAGGATTGTAACAGTCATCAATCCCCCATAAGGAGAAAGAGTAAGATGTGCAGTCCCATATCGCTTGGAGATGGATATATGTGATAGTTTATAAGTAAAGAGACCACCTTCTAATGGTATGAGGTTTTTTGAGTGAATCCAAGAGCAAAACCGTGAGGGTACAAGACCTAAAGCAGACAATATCATACAAAAATGAGACACGGATCGTTACAATTATAGGTTACAAGAAAAAAAAAAAAAAAAAAAAAGGAAACAAGATTGCAACTCTTTATACATAAAGACAAACCTGTCAGTTGATCAAATTAACTATGTAAGATCAATCAATCTTAGCTACTCTAACTAACACAGGCACCAAATTTATTAACCAAAATTAATAATTTAAAAAGTCTAATAATTTGTTTTAAGCAACGCAAACTAACATAAGGTAAACTATTCTGCCTAACAACTTGTTATAGGACTCAAATATCGTCCAATTTTTGAGTTTCAAATAGTACATATTGTCTAATCAATTATATTATTCAGCGTTATTTATTTAAAAAAGTTACGATTTAATAACGTCACATGTAATGTAGTTGGTTGGACCAAAGATATATTATGATTAGTTAGACATTGATATTTAAGACACATAAAATTAGACAAGATGATTTAAATCCACTTATTATATATGTGCAAAAGAAACCAATTACGCTTTGATCTCCAAGTAAATTGTGGCATAGTTAACTGTACAGTGATATATATATATATATATATATATATAACGCTTGTAGTACTACAACTTTGTGGGAAAAACATCACAATATTTTTCATATACTGGATATTAATTAAATATTAGTACTAATATCTTTTGGGGCGTTCATGAAAAGTATATACTTATAACTTTTGTTTAAAAATTTATAATAATTATTAATTGATTTACATATAATTTTCTCTTTAAAACCTTGTAATATAGTAACTTTCTATTTAAATCTTATCATATGATATTAGTTGAAAAATATTATATTAAAATCACCTTAATGATATAGCGTACCAAAAAAAAATTATAAGTACTGTACAAAGAGGGTGTGGGATAACAACCCCTCCTTATAATTAATTATATTGTATGAATATGCATTGCGGTAGTGTAGGTGTGTGTGTGTGTGTATATATATATATATATATATATTGTTGCCTTGCAGGAGAAGTATTTTTTTTAATCACTATTTGTTAAGATCTTTTACAAATATTTAGCCTTCATTTCGTAAGTTAGTTAGAGATAAATTTTTAAGTTGAAATTGATTGACTCTTCGAAATCTAATTATAAATTTTATTGAATTTTAAAAAAGATAAAAATTTAAATAAAAAATACAGTTTAATTAAAGTTAAACTCAAATAACAGCAAGAGCAATAGCTTTGAGCTTTCGCAGTATGATTGTGCAGCGAGAAAAGGCCCTTTTAAATTCTCGGTTACGGCATTGTTTCTGATCGTGTAGTCTGGACATTGTGTAGCTTTCACTCATTGCTGCACTTAAAAAAAAATGCCACTCATCGCACTTTTCTATTTTTTATTTTTTACTTGCTGGTGAGTGTTGAAAAAAATATAAATATATAAATAAGAAGAAGAAAGAAAGAAAAAAAGAAAGAAAGAAGGTTGTTAGGTGGTGATGATTGAACTGTCACATGATAGTCTAGAAGAAAAGATAAAAGTGCTTTCGTTCTTTTATTAATAGTAAGGAGATTTTTTGGGAAATCCCCAAAACATCCTTGTGTCTAGTCTAAACATCACTTTCGTCCCTCTTCTTATATAAATATCATGTGTTTACCAAAACAGTCACCAAATACCACCTAGAGTATTTACATTTTTTTAAATACATAGTTTACGATTCCTAGCCTATATTAAATGCAATTGTAAACTAAACAGTTAAACAAAATCAATCTTTAAACTTAGAAAATTCTCAAAATAATTGAAATATTTGTTTGATTGGAATATTTATACGATCATTTTAAAATTTTTTATTTTTTTATTTGATTAATTCATATACAAAATAACATTTTAAGATAGATTGAGAATAGTAACTTGACATTTTCAGAAATTTAATTGCTTTTGAGGGTATTTTGTGGCTGATTTTACAAACACAATGACTGTTTTAGGTGTTTGAATAACAAAAAGGACAAAAACGATATTTAGGCTAAACACAATGGGATATTGTTGGGTATTTTCTCTCTCTTTTTTTTTAGCTACTTGTTTGTCTGAAAATATGGAAACATGTAAAGAAATAATGTCCAGGAGGAAAAAAAAAAAAAAAAAGAACCAATAATGTGGTCCGAAGTACTTGTGGATATATATATATATATGTATATATATATATATATTTCAACCATTTTATCAGTTGTCATTGTAGTCTATTTATTTGGCAGGAGGCCCACCCTCTATCTCTTCTCTGCATTTGTTTAGTCTACTGATCAATTATCTATAATCATAGAGAATAGAGGTGGAGGGCGGGGCACCATTTTTGGATGGTATTTTATCATGTAGATTTCAAAATCTCATCACTAAATCAAATTTTTCTTCTATTTTATTTTTAAAAAACTCAAACTTTAAAAGTCCATAACTTTCTCACTTAATATCGAAATGAGATAATTTTTATGTCAAAATACTTGAATCAATAAAATGAATAAGACAAGATTCATTTTGTATATTTTTTACAAATACATTTCAAAATTTTGTAGTATTTTCTATATCATAGAATTTTTTCAAAAGTTTTCCCCCCCAAACACACATTTCTAACTCAACCTTTAAAATACCATCTCCAGATATTCCCTTAAACGGGCCCTGAATTATTTATCAATTTTTCTTCTAAAATAGATGGTAAGTAAATTGTCATATTTTTTTGGATTAAAAAAATGTCATGTTGTTGTCCTTCAATAATAGACTTTTACAGTTATTTTTTTTTTCAAATAAATAATGAGATGATCTAATAGATTTATTAGTTAATAACATACATACGTATGATTATATTCGCTTCTAAATGTCATCACTTAATTTAATCTCTACAGGAAATTTTCATGAAATATTAACCTTCTTTAAAAAAAATTCTATTTTGTTAGACGTGAGCTTAAGATTCAATATATATAATTAAGTTATATAGATATTAAAATATATTATTGGGTTATCATTTTATAAGAAAATATATAAAATATTTCCCTCATTTGATAATTGAAAGATATAAGATAACTATCTCCCGTCTCTATTTTTTCCCCCGGCATACTGCCGCTACGAAAATCTTATGGCTTTAAAAACAAATTTACACGATACTGTAGAATAATACCTTAAATTCTTTTCTTTATTTTTGTTGAACTAATGTATCTAACATTTTACTTAGTTATTAAAAAAAAAAAAAAACAATTGGTGATCTATGAATGACGTACAATATACACAATCATCATATACATTGTGAAAAGATAATTTCAAGTATATAATCCTTGCGGCTCCTGTTTACAAGAAATATCTAAAGTCTTGTGGTGGTCCAGTTTAACGATCGTAATATTTTGTAATTAATTATTAACATATAATTTTTATTTAGAATATTGTAACGGAACCATTCAAACTATTAATAAATATAAATATCATTAGAAAATATAATATTAAAATTAATTTATTGTTATAATAATATATAAAAAAAAAATTACAAGTGCCCATCCTCGTTGGTTTTTTTATTTTTTTTATTTTTTATTTTTCGCTAAAGTCGTTTTTTTGCTGTATATTAAAGCAATCGTCACTTAATTTAGGAAAAAGCGTACTACTCGTCCCTCACTGAAAATTGCTCAGAAAAGCAACCCACTGGTACACAAATTTTATGCCCATTATGATTTAGCTTGCTATATATATATATATATATATATATAGCTAGTAATATATATACAATGTATATAATATACATAATATACACACGCGTGTGTATATATATATAAATTTATGTTCTGAGTCTCGGAATCAAAAGAGAGAGAAAGAAAAAGTAAAAAAAAAAAAAAATGGAATCCGTTGGACAAAAACGCTTAGAAAATGAAGCTAATTACAAGCTCTCTTCACAAAGTAGAATCACAGGAGATCAGGATCAAGCACAAGGACGTGATGAAGATGATCATGGTTCTAAACGAGGAGGCTGGATTACATTTCCCTTTATTATGGGTGAATTAGTTTTTAATTTCTCAATTATCTTCCTTAATTTGTTACCTTCTTTTTGTTAAACAATTTTGTGTTATAAATATATATATATATATATATATCAAATCTTGTGCTAGTCCCATCGGTAGGATGGAGGGGTTTAAGTAAGAACTTACGGGTTCAAAATATGATAGTATTATTATTATTATTATTATTATTATAAATAGGTGAAAGGCCTACGTTTTATATTGTTAGTTAACGGCTTAAATTATGATATTTTTGGGTGGTTTTTGGAGCAGGAAATTTGGCGGGTCTATCAATTGCAGCCGGTGGCTTTGGAGCCAATTGGATAGTGTTTCTGATAACCAAGTTCAACATTGGAAGCATAGCCGCTACAAAGATCAACAACGTCGGCTTTGGCTTCATCAATCTCTTCCCGATCGCCGGTGCCATCATCGCCGACACCTTTACCGGAAACTTCACCGTCATCACCATCTCTTCCTTCATCGCTTTCATAGTAAGCAATTATATACATATATATATATATTAAACAAAGTTTTTAACAATCTAGTAATTAACCGAAAGTTTCATACTCACAAGACTACAGACAAAGGTCACTTCAAGAAAAGATGATATGTCTAACCGAAAGTTTCATATTCACAAAGGTCACTTTAAGAAAAAATAATATATCTAAAAATAACCATTTCCCTCCTTAGAAAAAAATTGGGAAATGCGCTCATCATCCTTTTTCTTTTCTTTTCTTTTCTTTTCTTCCCGAGAAAACTATATTATTCATCCAATTGTTGAAAAATAATATTTCGGCACATGATAAAGACTGAAAACAAATCAGCAAATATGTGGGAGCATTTTAGTTATACGTAAAGAAGTGGGGATTTACCATTTTTATGAATCAAATCTTGTTGGGGCATGTTTAGGATTTTTTTTGTTTTTTTTATTTTTTTGGCGGTATACAAATTTAAAAATTTGGTGGTATACAAATTTAAAAATTTTCCAAAAAATAGGTGGTATACTAATTTAAAATTTTTCCAAAAAAAATAGGTGGGGACTATTTTCAGTATAGAATAATATAAGAAATCAAGGTCAATTTACCTGTGTTTTATTTTGTTTTTCATTATTATTATTATTATTATTATTATTATTATTTTTAAGTTTACAACTTTCTAATAAACTTTTTTCAGGGCACAACAATGCTAACCCTAATAGCCGGAATCCATTCCTTGAAGCCTTCACCGTGCGAAATAGGCTCACCGACGTGCGAAACTCCGACAAAGCTTCAATATCTCTTCCTCTACGCAGCAATGGGATTTACCTCATTGGGGCTTGGAGGCTCTCGCTTCACGATCGCCACAATGGGAGCTGACCAATTCGACAAGACCGAACACCAAGGCGCTTATTTCAACTGGTATTTCGTCACCTTGTACGTCGGAAGCGCCATTAGTTTCGTTGCAATTGTCTACATCCAGGACAACATTGGATGGGGATTAGGGTTTGGGATTTGCGTCATCGCGGTCGTGATTGGCTTGGTTCTGCTTCTGCTCGGAAAACCCTTCTATCTTTTTGTCAAACCCAAGGGAAGCCCGTTCGTGAGCATTTTTCGAGTATTCGTTGCGGCCATTAGGAAGAGGAAAGTGTCAAGGGAAAGTTTGGAGAGCTTGGATTACTATTCTGAAACTACAGTTTCAAAAATTGTTCAAAGCATGCCGAGTAAAAGTTTCAGGTAAAAAATATTTTCATTATATTTACATTTCACACAAAAAGTAAACAACACACATAACTTACAACGGATAAACCATAAATCCTTCAAAAAAAAAAAAAAACAAGTTAAACCGTGATCCAGATTATATATACACTTCATATTTCAATGATCGGACCTACCCAAATAATTATTAACAGATTATTATATACACTTCATATTTCAATGATCGGACCCACCCAAATAATTATTAATTGGAAAGGATCTCGTGGACACTTAAATTTTTTTTTTTTTTTTTGGTCTTTTTGTTTTAGGCACACGTGTGCGTATAAATTTGCTAAAAAAATACCAATCATCAATAGTTCTACGCGGCAAATAATTGATGATTAAGGTATTGCCACTCGATTAATTTATTAATTAGGTAGAAGATCTCATCTGTTGCTAATTATATCTGCTTATATATAAATATATATATATATATATTCTTTTTATATACTTGTGTCAAGCGATCATGAGTAGTAGTGATTAAGTTTCTGATTATAATGACTAATGGTAAATGGAGGAAGGTAGGTAGTAGCAATAGGGTATTGGCATAGTAACTTACAAGTTTAATTCACTTTCATAATTTCTTGCAGTAATTCATAATTATTATCAAGAAGAAAGGAAACTTCAAACTTTTTGCAATTAGAGAATTATGATGAATTGAGTTTTTCACACTTGGGGAAAAAAAAAACCTAAATTGTTTCTGTGTGTAAATATATATATAATATATATATATATAGCGCTTGAGATGACCAACTAATTATATTGATTCATGTTTTGTTTTGAAAGAAAATATTGCTTTGTTCTATTACAACGATACCCTACGCAGATTAAAAAAGTGAAGTTAAATAATACGCAAGAGATATGCACCTTTTTTTTTTTTTTTTAATTTCACTTTCATTGTTGACTTTATTAATATATAACTAATATGTGTACTATACATTTTCCCAACTTGCACATATATTCTAGCTCGAAATCCATTATACCTGTTATAACACGTTGCATATCCATTTTAGATAATTTGATAAACGCATCCTGAAAATCATTTGCCACCTAACCTACATATACAGGTGTATATATATATACATATTATTAATTATAATCTTGTCGTCAACCTTATTGCCCAACTTAGAAGCAATGTTATAGAGACCCACAGACATAATGTATCATTATATATTATATGTCATATTTTCTTTAATGAAATACAAGTTTGATTCTATGGCCTGCAGTTACGACTCTCATTACTACTCAACTCTAGCCCCCCTTAAAACGACAAAGTTCATTATTTGGTGGGATCCTACAAAAATATAGGTGTATATATATTTATGTAATATGTCCACTCCTATTATTTCTTCTCTTTTTTATTAATAATTCCTCCTATTATTATTTTTATGCTAACTCCACCTTTTTTTTTAATACATACTTTTGCTAGTGTCTCTTTTTTATTAATAATTCCTCTATTATTATTTTTATGCTAACTCCATTTTTTTTTTTTTTTGATACATACTTTTGCTAGTGCAGTGTTCAGATTCGATATCTCATTCCATTCAAATGTCAATCTTTTTTTTTTTTTTTTTCAAACTCTGTGTTCCACGTACATTGAATGAAATAATTAATATAGAGTTCTTATTAGGTCCTAGCCTTTTTGGGTCTGTTGTCCGTTGAATTTTTGTTTTTTAAATTGATTTTTTTTTTTTCAGATAATTCCTCTTTCAAAATTTTGCGGTTTTCCTAGTCTACCCCGATTCAAATTTAATTATCCCCTATAAACTCTAACTAAAAACTTGATTAATCTTTAGTCAAAGCTCATTGCCAATAGCAAAAGAAAGAAACAAAACCTCAAAACGAGGAGGAACTTTTTAAGTCATATTGAAAACGAAATCATTGTGTAGCACTTTCAAATCCTAAAAACTCGTTATAATCTATTACAATATATTGTATAATTATTGTTTTATAGGCATTGTACTTCTTGAAAAACAGTGTAGTACGAGCTTTTTATTTTTTATGTTATTTATTTCTAAAATATTCCGCGTACCCTTATTAAAATGAAATGCTAGCTCTGATTCTGGCTGCTATCCCAAATTATTTAATTAGTAACTTCCACGTTTGTGTGTATATATCTATTTTGAATTTGTTTGTTGCTTAGTTGTTGTCACAAATTTTTAAGGGATAGGTAAGTGGGGCTATAGTCCTCACTGTAATATTTTTACTTATAGTTTTACTCTAAAAATCTTATGATTTTTTACTTTGTCCATTAAAAATTAAAAATCTCCATATAGTCCTCATTGGAAATTAAAAACTTTTATATAGTCTTTATTAAAATTTTACCTTTTAGTTTTTATATATTAATATTATTTATTTTATGCCTCTACTAAAATTTTTATCTGGTTCTGCACTCCACGTACAGATTCTTGAATCATGCAGCTTTGAAAACTGATAATGACAAGCAATTCGACGGCTCATACTCAAAATCATGGAAGCTTTGTACGGTGGAGGAAGTGGAGAACCTCAAAACGGTCATGAAAATCCTTCCACTTTGGTCCACAGGCATTCTCTTGTGCATCTCCATCGCCATTGTCAACAGCTTGTCAACTGTCCAAGCCCTAGCAATGGACAGGAAATTGGGGTCCATCAAAATCCCCGCTGGGACTTTCCTAGTCTTCAGCCTCTTGTCCACAGCCATCTCGATCTTCATCATCGACCGCTTCTTCCTCCCCACATGGCAAAAACTCATCGGTCGCCCCATGACGCTCCTCCAACGGATAGGACTAGGACACGTCACCAACACCATCGGGATGGCGGTGTCCGCCCTAATAGAGGCAAGGCGGCTCCACTTGGCCCGAACCGAGGGGCTAACTCACCAACCCGGTTCGGTTGTGTCCATGTCAGCCTTGTGGCTAGTGGTTAACCTAGCCATTATAGGGCTTGGTGAGGCCTTTCAATTTCCGGGACAAGTTGCATTGTACTACCAAGACTTCCCGGAATCGTTGAAAAGCACTTCGACGGCTATGATCTCGCTCTTGATCGGATTAGGATACTATCTTAGCGCGGCGGTGATGGATTTTATCGACCAGATCACCGGTTGGTTGCCTGATAACATAAATGAAGGGCGTGTGGACAAGGTGTATTGGTTGTGTGTGGTGATTGGAACGGCGAATTTCGGGTACTATTTGGTTTGTGCTTGGGTGTATTATAAGTACCGATGTGACCAAAATGCTGATGACAAGGGTGATCGACAGGCTTCTCAGTTTGGTCTCTAGTAAAGTTTCTAAGTTTGTCAAAAAAAAAATAATAATAGGACAAATTAATGAATAAAATTTCGCTCAGAAATTATCAGTCGATTAGCTTTGGAAGTAGGTTAATTTGGGTCTCTTAATTTTTCTTTTGTTTGTTTCTTGATACCCGTCAAATTGTAACCATGTACAATGTATAGCTTTTCCTCTACATGATATTTAATCCCTAGTGGCTAGTACTAATGCTTGGCAACATGGCTTAATGCTCTTTTCCTTTTGCCTAATTAACGAATTTACCTAGATCATGAAGTACAGATTTCCTGTATTCCACAATCATTACCATACTTATATTTATACTTAACGATTTTTTTTTTTTTTTTGGAATCCCAACAAGTTGAAGTTACATTTATGAAATGCATGTAGATATTTCTGGATTACAAGTTTAGTATTTGGACAGAAAACCCCAGCAAACAGAAAAACAGCACGACACATTTGTTCTAAATCTTTGATTTTTCTTTCTTTTTTTTTTTTTTTTTTTTTAAGCTTGTTGTCGTCTATCAAGTTAAAGTCTTTTTTAAGGATGCTGTGTATAGTTAGTTTGTTGCATAGCCACCTAACGGACCTTTAAGAAGAACAATAAATATGTTGGTTCTCAAAATGTTTAGTACTCAAGTGTTAGTTTTTCAACCGGCGTTTGGGAGCAAACATCCCAAGCAAAAACTAGAGAAGAACTTGTATATCGAAATCGAAAGAGGCAAATATTTTGGCACCAAAATAGTAAATGTCAACTGTCTACACATTATTCGTTCTAAACACAAATGTGCAAAAACAACCACACGTTCCACAAAACGCAAACCTATTCGGCTTTCCCTATTCCTCGGAGAATATGAAGAAGAAAGGTTTCGAAGATGGAACAAGAAACAAAATGATTCCTGAGTTTGGCTCACACAATGAACATTTGGTCAATGAGTTTTTTTTCTGAAAACGGAGACATTCACCACAACTCGGTTCTTCTTAATCAGCTCGAAGATGCAGACGTCTCCCAGAGACACACAACTCTCCCTCACAGTTTGCAACTTTTCCTCGAAACAGATACTGCAAAAAATAAGAAATCGAAAAAAGGCATTTAAAGATGCTAATAATAGATTCGTGCATGTATAAATTTCTTCCGGAATCGATTTTGGTGATGATTATGGAGATGAAACTTCGTCGTTGTCATCATGTACGTCAAGGCAATGTGTAAATTTTTTTTATTTTTCTATGAATAAGACTTTATATATACCTACCAATTCATTCTTTCTCGGACACCTTAGATGTAAAATCCACTTGGAAATAGGGATTTTTCGAAAAGAATTTGCGGGCTGCTTCAGAAGCTCTCCGACCCCTGAAGATGAAGGCCTTTGATTGACTTGGCCAGGAACACAATGATCTGATCAAAACTCGGCTACTGGTGATTGGTTCAATCTGTGTCTTACTTTGTATAGGACAACCAAGATCCACCATTTGGAACCTCAAGGATAGCCTCACCCTTCATTCTTGTTAATATGTATCTTCGCAAGCTTTTACGGGATGTGCTGCCGAAACGAAACAAAATGGATCACTTGGTATGAAATGAGAGCCAAAAAAAAAAAGAAGTTTATATCAAAATATTCGATCTGGGAAACAAGAAATAGTTTATGAAGCGCGAGGAAAACATACAAAATGGCAATTGTAAGTTGCATGTGAAGCTCGAATGACGACAGTGAAAAACGGATTTGCAGATCGAACATCACCAGCTCTTTCAAGAGGCGCTCTTGCTTCTTTGTTGACGGTGCTAAGAGATTCTACTGTCCTTGAAAGACGTCCTCCAGGCCTCAGTTCAAGTGTTGCAGCCTTGCGTGCTAGAGATATGCGTAAAATGGAAAACGACAACTACATGTAAAGAAAACGTGATTATATGCAGTAGTACAACATTTGTAGAATTAAAGGATTTCATGTTTACCAGGTAAGAAAGAGGAGGAATTTTCTGTTCCATTTCTTGCGGAAAATGGTAACTTCAAATATGATCCGACTGCTCATAGTCAGAACAAAGACACAAACATCGCCTACTTTCAAATAATTGTCGAAAGCAAATTCCCTCCAACCGGTCCCAAATCTGGCTCTTGGAATTGTATCATAAACTCCGAAAGTGTACATCACAGACCAAGTCCTGTTCTGATTTGGCATTTTGAGCATCACCTCAGCATTTTTCCAACCGAGATACTTCGTCGCAAAGAGACACGGCAAATCCTTGAGTAGAAACCATAACTTTCAAAAGAGACCAAGTTTCAAAGAGGCCAGGGAAGAAACTATGTTTTGAAAAATGACTTTCAAAAGAAGTTTACCACATTAAACGTAGCTCCGCCTACAAAGGATGGTTGCATGGCAACCATGAAAAAAAGGGTATTTCGATTTGAAACTGCTTGCTCTCTTAAGTGCTTGAGGGTTCGTTTAGTGAATGAGTTTGAGTTAAAAATTTTAAGTTTGAGTTCAAAAGTTTTGTTGACTTTTCAAAAAAGACAAAAATTTTTTTAGAAAAAGACAAAAACTGAGATGAAAAAGTATAGTTTGAGTTTAAACACCAAACGAGACCTGAGGCCTTTCTTTTTCAGTCAATCGCCGTCTCATTATGACATCCTCACACTACCCTCGTTTTGGTGGGCTAGCGAATTTCTTTCCACCGGGTTCTTTATCAGGAAAAATCAAAAGATTCCACATAATGCTCAAAATAAGTAACAAACATATTGCACGTCCTGTTTTTTAGCCCAACAAAAAGATAAAGATGGCAAATAAATTTCATCAAGTCATCCGATGAGATTGATCGATTCGAATTTCACCAAGAGAGGGGTCGGTTCTCCTTCTCTTGCATCTCCGATCGAGACCTATCTGGCGGAGATTTCTCCCTTGTTTTGGAAGAGGATGGAAACCTTTCCAAAACTTCAACAAACTCGTCATCTTCATTCTTTTCCTTGATCAACAAAGACTCATGGTGAGGTTGTCTTTCAATGTCATGCTTATTTTTTTTAACGGTGATCAAGATCATTAGAGGGATAACTTATCTCCATCGCGCTTGTGTCGAATATCAAAACATTAGATCGAGAATTCCCTTCATATCTAAAAACTAACAAGTGCCCGCGAACAAGGGAATATGATCCATAAATTCTGGCCAACCTTTGTCTATTCATACTTTACCATCACATGATTTTGTGAGTCACACCTCCCAATGTGAACCACATGGAAGCTTAAGAGATACAGGATTTGATAAAGTACCTCCATTTTTTCTCACAATTCTTGTTGGAATTTGCTGCATAATGCAATACCAAAACAAACAAATAAAATTAATGAAATTAAAGTAATTTCATCCAGATGTTGCTCTTGGAAATTAATCAAGATGTGAAGTAAAATTGACAGTGACCATGCTATGCTAAAATTAAGGTTCTTTAAAGGGTACAATTGCCAAAATGACAACCTCAAAAGTTGAAATTAGCAAACTAACTTTTTTTTTCATTTTAACATAGGAACAACTGTCTAAAAAACCGATCATTTCCAGTTGTTCTCGGTCGTTTTGAGGTCATTTTGCTAAGAAAAATTTTTACAAAAAATATTTAAAACAAAAAAAAAAAGTGTTTGATGTTACTAATCGACTTTTCCTATATTTTTTCTGTGTTTTCTCTTCTAAAAAAAATTTTTTTTTAAACTAAAGATTATGGACATCTCTAAATTGCAAAATAATGTTGCAATTTACATGGATTGCTTATTACTACCTATTTCTCCAATTTATAAATATGTATTTATAAATATAGTCGAGAATTTTGGTCAAAACTATGATGCTTATTATTTGGGACGCGTGTATATATATATATATATATATATATATATATGTATGTATGCATGCTTACAAGCTTGTTGTTCCGGAGAGTGTCTTCAAGGATACTCTTGAAAAAGTGGGGATTAGTAGGAGAATACTTCATATCATCGCTCGGCCGGCGACCACAAGCCATCTTTTAACAGTTGAACTTCCTAAGCTTTTATATAAACTATATTTATAAATATATATATATTTCATAATTTATATTATATAGGAAAGAACGATTCATTCTTGAATATATAAAATGCAAATGGGGTGCTGATGATCTTTTCTCGCTAAACGTGTATGCGTGCTTCCATTTCTCCACTCTCAACATCTTACACACGCCTCCCCCTACCTATTTCTTGCTCCAAAACTTTTGGCAAGACCTATGCGAGAATATGTACGGTTAGTTTTAAACCTCAAAATAATTTTTTAACAGTGTTGCGTGAATGTTCAATAAATAAGGCGACATATAAAAATGCTTTCATTATAAGTTATATTGTTTATCAAAACAAATGTTAGATTGTTTAAATCTAGTCCACTGATTAAAAGTATTTTCAATACGATATTAAAAAAATAAATATTGACATTTGAATTAAAAAAATGATATTTAATAGATTCCCCCTTTTTTGGATTAAGTTTTATATTTGAATTAAGTGTTATATTTGATGTCAAATTTCTCCCCCTTTTTTGGTACTTTTCATTTTGCTTTTCTTTTTTTCCTTTTCTTGAAAATTCTTTAGCTATTTCATCCATAAATACTATAGATTTCCCCGAACCTTTAGTACTCACCCCGAATTTTGATCTATATAATTTTTTAAGGGAGATTTTGATTTATATTATTAGTGATAAAGCTAGATTTTTTTTTTTTTTTTTTAGATAATAAACCTAGGAATTTTAGTTCAAATACTAGTAACAAAAGTAAAAATTTGATTAAATGTATTTATTTTTTATAAAATCAAAATCAAAATCAAAATAACTTATTTACTAATTTAGTCAAGACATTCCAATTCTCGGTACAAGATTATTATTAGCTTTCTCTTTATAATCTTTAATTAGTATTTTGCATTAACAACAATAACATGTTTCTTTTAAACCTCAATTTGCACTTCCATCAAGTGCTATCTAAATAAAAAGGGGAAAAACGATATTTTGTTTAAAAGAATAACTTAATCAATAGATTCAGCGACTAAAAAGTGCTAAGAATTATGAATTTAGTACGAGTTCATAATTTTTGAAATAGTTTCAGACCAATTATTAAAAAGATTAGTTGTGTATCCAATATCTTTATTGGAAGGAACATTAAAAATAAAAATAAAAATAAAAAAAATGAAAATTCTTAATTGCCTATAATATGCCCGAAGATAACATAAGAATTTTTGGCATATATATATATATATATATATATATATATTTGTCACCCGTCTGATGAAATAGCCAACCGGTGACACAACTTATGTAAGAATTTCTCACATATATATATATATATATATATAATTGTCACCTATCCTGTGGAATAATCGATTGGTGACACAATTCGTGTAAAAGATAGGCATAATTCAAAAAGAACATCGATATAACTCACTAAAAAGAGAAACAGACGGATAAAAAAAAAGAGAAGGAGAACTTCTTATCTTGCAGCGCCTGCAAGGAAAATTCTCATACACACACGCAGGAAATGTCTTCGCTCTGTGCAACGGGTAGATCCGACACTTGAATGGTATCCGTCGGATTGTGAACAAATGGTGCTGATCAAATGAGGAAATGTAAAAACAGGCCTAGAACCTTCTGACACATAATCTTAAAAAATTAGGGGCGCACAGATAACAAATAATAATCAATTCAATTTGGAACGGCCTCAATTGGATTCCGTCTCATTCTCTCTCTTTACGAAGTCTGCTCATAACGGAAATGTTCTGCCTTTGTTGTCGGTACGTCTCACCGGAGCTTCATCCTTCCACTCGGAGTGGCAGGAAATATGAAATTCAATTTTAGATTGGTTAAAATTCTTTAATTTTTGGTTTTAATAAAACTTTCTTTCTTAACTATAATATTTATTATTATTACGTTTTTCATCCATTTGTGAATGAAGCCACTAAATATATGTCATCAAATCCTTCAAATTGCCGGTACGTAAAAGAATTAATTTGCAACTGAAAAAATTTTGGGGTGGGGAGGGGGGGCATAGTAAAAATAAATTTACAAATCATTTTTATGTGGTAAAAAATACCAATAAGAGTGATTAGACAATCAATATTTATACCCAACGAAGAAATATCAGAATGATCGTCGTCTTAACTAAATGAAATTTTTTTTTTTTTTTAATAAACTCTTTGTTGAGTAATGTAACCCATACAACATTATCTCGAATTATTGGTTTCAAAAATAAAATCGGTCTGCTTTTCAAATTTACAGATATACAAGAGATTTTTACAATCATTCAACAATTGACTCCCTCAATTCTTTCACGTGTGGTTTGGTCAAGGAGAAAACAATCCTATGATCATTACTTTAATAAGGTAATTTACCAGCTTACCCGCTACAATCTGCCAATTCCCTTCCCATTTACGATTTTTCGACTTTTTTTAAGTGCATGTTTGGAAACCCAATTCAAACTATTAGTTTGAATTAAAATTTTTGTCCTTTTCCCAAAAAGTTTTTTGTCTTTTCTGAAAAAGTTTTTTGTCTTTTCTGAAAAATCAACAAAAATTATTATTGAAACTTAAAATTTTCAACTCAAACTGGTGAACCAAACGGACCCTAAATATTCTACCAACTACTTTATATACAAAATAATATTTTCTCCATTACACCACCAATCACTTTGCCATACAAAGGAGAAGCCTGGTGGACGGCTACCACCGTTATAACGCCGCTATAGAAGCCTAATAGGGTGTTTGGTGAAACCATCCAAACTATTCACTCAAACTTTTTTTATTTTTTCTCAAAAAGTTTTTGTTTTTTCCAAAAAGTTTTTGTCTTTTCTGAAAATTCAAAAAATTTACTATTGAAATTTTAAAATCCTAACTCAAACTACTCCACCAAACGGGCTATAAGGTTTGTTTGGTGTTCAAATTGAATTAAGATAAAATAAAAATTTTTAAATTTGAGTTAGTTGATTTTTAAAATTAATTCTAAATTTTATTAACTTTTAAAAAAAGATTAAAATAAAGATTAAAAAAATAATTTTATTAAAATTAAACTTTATTATCAAACATAGACTAAGCCTGTGTATCTACAGAGTCCTGCCACACTTCACGAAAAGCATTTCACCTGGTTTGTGCCTCGTTTTCCTTATCCCTTCTTATCTATCTGCCATGGCAGCTATTGTTGACTTTAGTAATCCTTTTAACTTCAAGCACTAACGTCTAGGCCTGGCAAATCGTGTTCGCAGGCCGTGTTCGGGCCGGCCCGATTATGGCACGACACGATTAGCCTAAACACGAACACGACACGATTAATAAACGGGCCAGGAGCGTAAACACGAACACGACACGATTAATAAACGGGCAGTACGACACGACACACGAACACGATTATTAAACGGTCCAGAACGGGTTGGCAACGAAAACGAACACGTTTATGACCCATTTAACACGAAAACCCGTTTACGACACGAACATGTTTATGACCCGTTTAACATGAAAAAACCCGTTTATGGCTCGTTTAACATAAAATGGGTTCCTATGTTGGAAATCGGATCCAGTATTAGAGTTACGGCGCAGCGGAAGTTTTAAAATTTTTATGCCGTTTCCGGAAAAGAAGCTCATGATGCATATAACAATAAATTAATTCATAATCAAGCGTACCTTATTTCTTGGATTCTGGAATTACTAGAGCGTTTGACCAACGTGTCTTCTCTACTATTCTCGAGTTCATGTCTCAGAGTGTGTGTGGGCACACGTTCTATGAATCCAAGCGACCGGTAATACTTTCCTAAGTCTAGATCCCTCTTCTCAATTCCGACGATCCTCGTTGAGAATTTGATCCAACTTCTTTCTTCAAAACTACAAAACAAGAACCGGTTAACCTCCTATGAAAATTATCACTCGGTTTAACCTTCTCGCAGTTTTGATTCAATGGAATTTTCTTTCTTTTTCTCTCTCACAAGAAAGCCGAATTTTTGATGTGGAAGAAAAACAAAATTTTTTTTTTAATTATTAAAAAACGTTTTTCTCCTTTAAAAAATTCAAAAAATTAGTTTTTCAAGAACTCCTAGCCTTTATATAGTATTCAATCCTTTTCAAAATTTATCTCCTACTTGAAAAATAATTAATAATTATTTTCCGGATAAATCTTGAACCAAAAGATCATACAACTTTAGGGCTAGATTCATTGAACATAAAAATAATTTCAAGAGGAAATCCCCTTTAAAATTCGGCCACAAAGTGAGAGAAATCTTGATTGGTGTTTAAATTTTAAATCAAGAATCTAGACTAGTCAAAAGATCCTAATCCTATCTAGATTCAAACTTCTTTTAAACCTTTTCGAATTTAAATAGGATTCACATATTTGAATAAATATTTTCCATAAACATTATCCATATTAATTAATTTAAATTAATGAAATATTTCAAATTTTCTTTCCTCACAAAAACCATGCGCCTCTTTAATTAGGAAAGAAAAATTCATGAAATAATCTCCATTATTTAAACCAATTAATAATTAAATGTTAGGAATATATTTAAATAATTTTGAAACAAAATTTTCTTCCCTCCATACAATTAAAAAAACGTGCACCACTTTTAATTAGGAGAGAAAAATTTTGTTTTCCAAAATTCAAATACAATCTTATTTTCAAAAATTTAAATTAACCAATCACATGTTGACAAATCATTTGTCTACAAATTTCACATGTCCAATCCTTTCTGGATTGCATGTTAGAGAGTACTATGTCTTAATAGATATTACAAAATTCCATTTACAATTTACCGATCTCATTAGGAACAAATCCCGAGACGCTTCGTGGAACTATATGAGCTAATAGAGGGACCCGATGGAAATATGTAAAGAGGCTCCTATAATTGTGAAAAATTAATCCCAGATTAATTATCCATCAATTATCAACTTCAAAACTATTCCACTAAAAGTTTGAAGCTGAACTCCTGTTTACATACCGTATTACGAAAGCTCTCTCACGT
>CM046378.1:12882561-12903317 GCA_025413485.1 Ficus microcarpa | reverse complement strand
CCGAAAAAAAAAGTTTATGTAAGTATCGCTTTATTTATTGAAAAAAAAATGTCTTTCACTTGTAAACAAAACAAATGATGAATTTAAAATGTGTAAAAAAAATTTTGGATTAATTTAATTTAGAATAAATTGTTAGGTTGATCCTTAAATTTTTAAATTTTATGCATTTTTAGTTCTTGTACTTTTTTTCGCAGCTGAATTGATCGTGAACCATTAAAAACATTATTACACTAACCCTTATGTTAATTTTTAGATAAAATCCGTTAGTTGACATAACTTTTTGATCAAATTACAAATAAATTCTCTTCAAAAATTAACTGAAATAACTATTGTAACAATATTTAAATAGTCTAGGAGCATTCTAATTACGAAAAAAAAATCAGGGATTAAAATTGCACAAATGTAAAAGTTTAAAGATTGAATGAGTAATTTAACCTTTTATTTATTGTGTTTAATTTTGCTGCAGAGCAACAAGATAATGTTATAACTCAAAAATGAAATTATTTATAGTGAAATTCGAACTAACAATGCCTGAATTAATTTACGACTCACCTTAACAATACTTCACTAATATATTGTAACCATGCTCGAGAAATTAATCTATATATATACATACACACACACACATATGATAAAAATTTCAAATGTTGAAATTCCAGTAAAGCTTGTAACAATGAGATTGAGTGTGTAATTCCCAAAAACTAATAAGAGCAAAACAACGGTAATAAATGTAGGTTTCATTGAACCAAACCACTCTAAATTCTCATGTTGGTTTTTGTATTAAAGTCTTATCTTGTTTTGTTTATTATGCTTGATCTCGTTTTGATTATATTTCGCTTTAGAAAACTGTATATTAGAAGGTTGAAGAAAATTAAGGCCAACAACCATATCGACTGTTAGTGTGTGTGTGTGTATTTACACATATATAATACTCAAAATGCAAGAAGAATGTATATTTCTTATCTCTTTCAAAAACAAGTGATGTAACAATGTATATTTAAGTTCTATTTGGTTCTCAGGTCTAAATTTAAAGTTTTTAATTTTAATTTTTGATTTTTTTTTAAAAGATATGTATATATATATACAACTAGTTTTTAAAAAATCAACCAATTTTAACTTAAAAATTTCATTTCAAACTGATTGATCAAAAACATTCTTAACTTTTACAAAACTTTTTTGTTACTTGTAAAAAGGTTGATGCATTAAAAATAAGCAAAAACAAATTTAGATCATTTTACTCTATTAATTTGTTTCCATTTGTTTTTGCTAAAAGATCAATAAATTAAGCAGTCTTAACAGCTTAAAACCATGAGTATCAAGCGGAAATTGTACACAAAATGTTTGAGTTTACAACTTACCTTAAAATAATACTTCCCTACTAGACCATACTCATTGTACATTAGATGTTAACACTAATTCCACATCTGATTTCTCATGAGTAAGGACAGAGCTACGTTGTGCCAAGTGGATAATGAATTTTTCTTATTCTAAAATTTAATCTAAATTTTTTTTTTCTTGTGATTTTTCTTTTTTGTCCACACTTGAGGGGTGTTTGGTGAATGAGTTTAATTTAAGATTTGTACGTTTCAATAGTAATTTTTCAGAAAAGACAAAATACTTTTTAAAAAAAGATAAAAAAAATTTTTAGAAAAAGATAAAAACTATGATGAAAAAAGTATAACTTAGTTTAAACTAACCCTTAAAGTTTATATATAATGTAAAACCCCACTTAAAGCCCTACTTAAAGTTTTTCTATAAGTTTATTAGACGTATAAATCGAGTAAAAAATTTTAACTCATATTAAAAATAAAATTATCATACAAATTAGGGGTGGCAATTCGTGTCACGTGTCGGGTTTTTGTCGTGTTAGAGCTGTGTTGATTTTTTTCTTCTCCGACCCGAACACGACCCGCGGCACGAACACGAAACGAAACCGCGACACGAACACGATACGAACCCGTTACGGGTTGATACGACACGAACCAAAATTGACCCGTGACACGAAATTGACCCGCGACACGAAATAAACACAAAATTGACACGAAATTTGACCCGAAATTGACTCATGACCCGAACTTGACCCGAACTTGAGCCGAAATCGACACGAAAAAAAATGGGTCCAACCCGAACACGACACGTTTTTTTTTTTTTTTTTTGGGTCAATTTTTCCCAACCCGAACACAACCCGCCCCCTATTTTTCCCAACCCAAACCCGTAAAATTCGTATCGTTTTTGAATCGTGTCGTCATGTCGCGACTCGTATTGTCACCCCTGATACAAATTTTAATATATATTCTTACTGAACTAGCTAGCTAGCTTCCCATTGATCAACTTCTATTGCCATCCGGATTCGGGAGTTATAAGTCGGGGAAAAAAGGGTAGTTCACTATCTATTAATAGAAAACTCAAGCTCAACTGTATGTCTGTATTCATAAATGTGTATGTATGGAATTCTCTACTTCAATGTCCCTTAATGATTAGTTGTACGTCACATGTGGGGTCATCAAAAGTACCTCTCATCTACGGAACTGAACACAAAACAGTGGGTCCCACCCAACCATCCAATCAATGCTCTCATGAAACTGTGACTCCCGCCTTATTACTCTACTCTCGCGCGCACCAAATCCCCCTCAAAAGTCTACAACCACACCCGTTGATAAAACTCCCTTAACCAAACGCATATCCCGATAGTAAGTCCAAAACAAAAGGTACAAAAAAACGAAAGCAGCTCTTTAGACTCAACAAAAGTACGACATCTCGTTTTATATTCAATTGAGCTGACGCAATTAAAAAGCTACAAGACAACGACAACCAAAAAGAAATGGCACCGATAAAAAAAAGGGAAATAATTCTAAAAAAAAAAAAAAAGGGAAAAACAACGAGAATTACCGGGAATAAATCTGGCGTGTCGGTGCCGACATTAAGGGTCACCGACAGGGGTACCGGGAGAAGAAGGTAACGGGGAGCCGACTGTCGGTTAGTTTACCGGCTGTAGAAGGTGGGTGTGGGACCAGAATTCCATGCACGAGGATCGTCATGGGGGCGTCGGTGCGTTAATTTTTGACTCGTCGGTGAAGCGACTAACGTATCTCCATTCTCCAATGAGTTTCCTTTTTGTTCTCCGGATTTTCGACCGTTTGACGTTTTAAATTTAAAAGCCTCTCACTTTTGTTTGTCTTTTTATTTAATTATTTTTTGTTTTGGGAAAGAGAAATTAATCAATGATTATCACCAATTTAGGGACGTTTAATGCGGCGATGAATAGTGAGTTTTTAGTGATTGAAGTGAAACTAAATTAAATGATATTATATGAAGAAAAATATCATGGATACAAATTGTAATTCAAATTTTTATGTATGAATATAAATAATACATGAATTGTCTTTTTATATTAATAAGTATTTAAAAAATTATCATATCAATTTATTGCACTTATCTTTACGTGAATTAGTGTACCTAACGCAATTCGTTACCGATGGGTTTGAATGCTCTATGATTCACTCTTGTCCCGTTATCAAACACCTAAAAGGAGATAAGAGATTTATAATATGGGTTGACAACTTATATATTATATAAATTAGTATAAAAATGAGATTGAAATTGATGTCTTTAGCACTTTTTTATAGAAAAAAACCATCTTTAATGTAATATCAGTAAAATTTCCTTTTGCCATAAGAAACTTAGTTACATTAATATTAATGTTTGTGAATAATGTGAAAGCGAGTGTTGAAATCAATAAAAACCACTTAATTATGGGATGATTTAAAAAATAATAATAATTACTCATGTGAGGGTTTTTTTTTAAGAATAATTTAGAATGAAAATTTTTTCTCCCAGGAACGCTGCATTTTTCTTTCTTTCTTTCTTTCTTTTTTTTTTTGTCCAAAAATGTTATTATTGTTTTCTTTTAAATATTAATTATAGTTCTCTCTTTCCATCCCCTAAACCTCTCTCATTGTTTTTAAGAAAAAATTTCTAGTTCTCTTCTTCAGTCGGCCTTTTGTTTTTGTTTTTTTTTTTTAAATAAAGAATATATTCTTCAGTCTCTTTCATGTAAAGGAATTGATAAAGAATATCGCGAGCCTTAAATATAACTTTTTTTCTAGAAGGGTATGAGCCACAAATATACTTAAAGCATGATTTTTTTTTTTTAATGAAATAAATTTGTATGGCTTAGCACTATATTTTGTACCCCAAAAAGAACTTTAAAGTTTTGACCAAAAAAAAAAAAGAGATAGAGAGAAAAAAAATCCTTGCGAAACCTTTTTTCTATTTTAAAGTTTTCAAATCCTCTCAAAATTAAATGATGAATGCACATATTTAATATTGCAACCACACTTGAAAAATCCTTTTTCTATTTTTCTTAAAGAGAAAAGAGAATTTGAAAAAGAAACACTAAGCTCTTATTTGGTTCAACATTTCAATTAAAACTTTTTATCTCAGTTTTTGTCTTTTTCTGAAAAAGTTTTTTGTCTTTTCTGAAAAGTCAATAAAAATTATTATTGAAATTTAAAATTTTCAACTCAAACTCATTCATCAAACGGACCCTTAAAATAAAATTTTTGGAAACTTCTGCTCCACAAGTCAAACCATGATTATGTGTAAGTCAAAGATGCGTAATGTTGCTTAATTATTTAATTATTTATTTTCTGATTTTAAAACCTTAATTGCAATGTTAATGTCACACTGCCACCAATCTGAAGGAACAGCGTGTTTCTTCTTGCAATAACACCCAGCAATTTTTGTCATAATATGCAATGGTCGCTTTCTCGTTATCGTTATTATTTTTTTCCTGTCACTATAATAATAATTATTTATAAATACGCGTTATGTAGATTTGATTCAAATTAAAATAATTGGCAATTATTTTGAATCCCAAAAACATGCCCTGATGATGCAACATGTACGCTGGATCCCAAAAGATTTAACTTACAAATAAAAAGAGAGAGAGAAAAAAGTAATAGCCACATGTGATGGTGCCACGTAAGTAATTGACATACATGTATCAAGTTCTAATCAGAATTTTAGGATACGTTTGCCTACCATTTCACTTCAACTCAAACTGTACTTTTTTTTGTCTTTTCCCCAAAAAGTTTTTTGTCTTTTCTGAAAATTCAAAAAAATTTACTATTACAACTAAAATATTTCAACTCAAACTAACCAACCAAACAAATCCTTAATATCACAGTGAGTTATCGTTTTTTTTTAATTCAGAAACATAATCTTTTAATTTTTAGTAATGTTATAATTATATAATTAACATATATTATGTAAGTTGATAGGTAAAAATCAAGATTAAAATTAGTGATCCTCGAACTTTCTATTTGTATATAGATACGTTTTTTGAATTTACATGTAATATATATATTTTGTCATAATTCATATAAACTTAAGATTCGTTTCGTATTTGGATTGAGTTTGAGATGAGATTAAATTTTTAAGTTGAGATTAGTTAATTTTTAAAAATTAGTTATAATTTTTATTATTTTTTAAAAAAAGATAAAAAAATCAATTATAAAGTATAGTTGAATTTAAACTTAACTGTATCGTCAAACGTGGGCTTATATTTTGATAGTGACATGGAAATAAAATAAGCATGTTAATATTTTCCACCGGCGTCATGAGCGCTGGAAAACATGGACATTATGGCGATGTGCTGCCATGTGAGATTTTCCTTTGGAAAAATTTTACGTCAAAATTATTAATATAGTTAAAAACGACTCACCCGTCTCCTTCCCACAAGGAAAAAAAATAAAAAACTAAAAATTAAAAAATATAAAATATAAAATAAAAATTGAAAAACATCCTTGCATGTAGCCACGTGCCACGTGGGTACCTCAATCAGTCCACACAACGTGGGGACAACGTTCCCCAATTTTTATTTTAATGGACGAAATCAAATGATGATTTTACATTTTTATTTTAGTCTCTGTTTGGTATTTAAATTTAATTCTAATTAAACTAAATTTTTTCATTTTAATTTTTATCTTTTTTTAAAAGTCAATAAAATTTATAATTAATTTTTTAAAAAATCAATCAACTCCATCTAAAAAATTTTATCTCTAACTAACTTACCAAACAGAGACTTAGTGTTTGTCAGAAGGTACACCTAGTGGCAGATTTACCAAGGGACAGATGGGCTAGCCTCCACGGAATTATTTTTTTTTCTTTTTATTCTACCTAAAAAATTTTATAGTTTTTTTTTCTTTTCCTCCGTTAAAATAAAAAATTCTCACATAATTTTTATTAAAATGCTACCTTTCTTTTTTAATACTTTGAAATCATTATTATTATTTTTAATTTGGTGTATCTCCCTGTTGAAATGCATGTCTGGCTATGTCTATAGATATACCGAGGGCATTTGTGGTAATATGGGTATATACGCCATTGAGGTGTTTTTGGACAGTCATAGTGTTGTATAATTTGAAATTCAATATTGTGTAGTTGAAATAGTGTAACGGAAGAGTGGCATCCCACGCCTATCAATTGAGTAGGAGGCAATGTACCTATCAATTGAGTAATTATATATATATATATATATGTATATAAGAGAGAGGCAAAAAAGTGACCCACAAAATTTTTTTGGCCTTATTATTCCCCCCTTTGGCCCATTTCCAAAATTCATTTTCTTTCTCTCTTTCTTTCTAGACTTTGATTTATTGTAATCTTGTTTCCTAGCTTGTTGCCAAAAGAACAGCCATTTGTTCAAAATTTATGTAGCTCCAAATAGTTGATTTTTTTATGGACCATTTTTGGATGGTTTTGTAAGCCTCTAAATATTTTGTCGGCAGTGATATCATGAATTCCATAATTTGTTTCTAACTTGTTTAACCTTGCTGTAAAAAAGTAAAAAAAAAAGTTACGGAAATGAGTAAAACTAGAAGCAATGCAATAATTTGTGTTTTTTGAATCAGTTGTACCATCGCATTCCTCATCTTCACTATTTGTAGAAGAAATTCCAATAATTGTTAAAAAACAAAAAACAATAATTATATTTGAAATATAGGTCCAGTTTTGCTCATATTATTATGAGTTTGATGTTGTATAATATGTTGATCGAGCAAATTTGTTAATTGAGATTACTGAGTATGAGGCTTTGTTTGCCTCATCATCTCATTTTAATTTAAACTGTATTTTTTTTTTTGTCTTTTTCTCAAAAGGTTTTTTATCTTTTCTGAAAATTCAAAAACAATTACTATTACAACTAAAATATTTCAATTCAAACTAATCAACCAAACAAACCCTATATATGTGAACATATCTTGTAAAAAGGGGAAAAAAAAAAAAGACATCCTTACTGTTATATCTTTTTTTTTTCTTTTAATTATTGAGACTCAAGACATTTTTCTTTTAGAGTGATATTTGATTATTTTTAATTAGTATATTTATTTAATTTTTTTTTGCTTGATTTGATAGTTGCTTAAAGAATATATACAATCAAGAAATGCTAAAAACGCCTGTAGCAAAAGTCATTATTGATTTACGTAGTTTGATTGAGATAGCTTATTGACTACCAATTGATGAATAGTAATAGAAGAGTGCGTGTGTGTGTGTTTTATTATTATTATTATTATTTTTTTCAAAAATCGACCAATGACCTTTTAGGTATTGTCGGTACAACACTTGTGTTAGTATTTCCATACATTTTACATATAAATTTTGAAACATGAGTTTCACCCCCCCTTTTTGTAATTTAAAAACCCTCAGTTATGCTTAGTGGTGCAATATATAAATATTTGATCTGTCTATAGAGAAAATAATACAGCTTGAGAGTATCAATGATATCAAACATCACACACTAATAGAGCGTAGGTCCTATAATATGGACTCACGGGTAGAATTCACTCTCTATTAATTATGATGTTCAACGTCACTAATACTCACTCCAAAACATTTTAAGGGGGAAAAAGTGTCGATTTTATAGGTTTATACATCTCCTTAAACACTTTTAGATTCATGCCCTTCTTTTTCCTTTTAAAATCAAATTAAGAGGAATAAGAGAGAAAAACTATATGACATTAAAATATGAAAAAAGAAAAAGTTGAAGGGGAAGGACGAGAGTTTGGATATGAGTTCTTAGATTTAAAATCTGAGAATGTTTTTATTTTTATTTTTTCTCTTTATTAAGTAGAAGCTACAGGTCCCCTACTAAAAAAAATGAGAAAGAAGCAAATAATGTTTTTAAAGTTAATGATTGAAGTAAACGAATAAGTTTTAAAAATATTTATATTGTATATCAAATTAACAATAAATAGGAACTTAAATAAGTAATTTATTTACTAAAAGTAAATTGATATTTAAAATTTTTTATTTACTTCAAATATTTTCAAAGTATTATTATTTATTTTATTAAATTTCGTAAAAATGTTATTTATTATAATTTCCGGAAAAGGACAAACTGACTAATGTTGGATTGGGTCGTAGCCCACAACCTTCAAGCCTGTGGAGATGTGATTGGGCCGCTTTAGTAAGCCCAATAGCTGACCTTCCTACTCGGCTGGCCCCAAAAAAACTGGATTTTAGCTATTGGGCCGCAATGTTCCTAAATAGCAGTTTCTACGAAAATCATTGAAACCGATTATAAGGTTTTAAAGTATTTAAATAAATCATTGCATAGTAAACTTGTTCTTTACTTGTATATGTTTTAAAAACATGTTATTTATTTTAATTATTTTCTGAAAACTGTAATTTACTTCTTTCTTCTTAGTATTGATGCAAGTCTTAATTTTTAATTTTTCTATAAACAAGTATTGAAAATATTGTCATATTTAATAATGTAAAAAACCATATCTGTTAATTAAAAGATAACAGTTAAAAATCATATGAGTTGTTGTAATACTATTGCAAGCCCTTAAAACCAAAAGAAAACTTGGAAATTTGGTTTGGTAAATTTCTAATTTATTATTGTAAGTGGAACAACCAGAATTTATTGGATGCATTATTTGATTTCAGGACAAAACATCTTTTGTTTTTCAATTCTATAACGATAAGTGACAGAATCGACCTTTTACTTTAGCGGGATATAATAAAATAAATTTTAAAATATATATATATATATATATGTATATATTGAAATGAAGTAAGAAAAGGTAAAGTTCAATGACGGAAGCATGAGAAAATGGAATTTCAGTGAAGACAAAAAGGCCAAATGATAATCTTTTTTGAAGCTAAACGATTTGTCTTTTAAAACGTAGAAACCACTCCCCTCAACATCAAGTAGCTTCATCATTATTGTCACACTAAATTGAGTTCAAGAATGAAAATGACAAGCATTTTCGCTCTCTTTTGTTTTGTTACTTAGCAATGAAAAAAGTAAAGCTACTAATTGTTCAAAGAATAACTAAATTAATACTATTTGTTCCTTCTAGTTCATGTAGACTCAAACAGTGTTGACCAATAATAGTGAGCAAGAAGTAGAAGGAAGAACCACAATCAAGAAACCAGCACAATGACAGTGACAAAAAAAAAATGATGTTGGCACATTATATTGCTCCTATTTTTAAATGTCAATAAAGTGTAAAAATAAAAAAAATAAAAAATAAAAAAATAGAAATAAAAAATGAAAAAGAAAGACAATAAAAATTAGGGTCTGTACAGGAGTGGATTTGCATGAGCATATATGGTGCAACCTATCTTGATTGATATCGTCACATCTTTTGATCCTTTTGACTAAAAGTCAAAGTTTGACTTCAGCCCTTCACTAGGATATGTAGGGAAGAATTTTTCAGGTCGAAGAAACTCTCATGGTTTTACCTGGATAGATTTTGATGCATCCAAATGGTTAAGTCTACATGTCCCGAGAAGGACTTCTGGAAGCTCCTCTTCTGTGTTACCCTACATCCAAAAACGTTGGTCTCGGTTTTGAATATTAACAATCAGTTGATTCTAATGTAACAGTTTTTAGTGATATTTGTTCTTTATATTAAAATATCTAAATAGTACCATGTTGTATGTGAATTTTCCTAAAATTACACGTAAATCAATTAGTTGTTATAACTGTCTACTTGTGTGGCTGCGGCATAGGAGACAATTCCTCGATATGTATTGGTTTAGTTTCTAAACTTTTCCAGTGTTTTTATTGAAAATGTTATGTTTTACTATGTTTTTAGAAAATGTCACGATCACATCTTGTGTTTTAGTTTATATAGAAGAAACTCCCTTCGTGATGAAGTTTGATCCAACTTAAGGTGTGATAAGACCATTTTAACCACCATTTTAAAACTCAAGTGTTTTGAGCTCTATTAAATGGTCTTTTAACATAGAGAATCAGCCTGAATTTCCTTAAAATACAAGATAAAACGTGGTATTACGACAAAACATGAGGATTTTTTTTGGTGGATGAAAGCTCTTTATTGGAGAAGTTGGGATAGTGTGATTATACCTGAATCAAAAATGCCATTTCTATGACCAAGTTGTTGAGGTAGCCAAGAACAAGACTGACCACTCCCCTTGCCACAGTTGAAGACCCAACATCGATTTCGAGCTAGGATTCATGAAGACTCGACGATTAGAAGAACTTATCATGATTAACCAATCAAAGAACACAATTACAAACATTCTAAACAAGCTTAAGGCGCCAATTTCTCCTCAAATAATCCAAGATAAAAAGCTTGGTGATTCACCTCTAAATAGTTCTTCCCGCGAAAATAATGTATTTCTAGTGCTTGACCCACTAAGCACGCTTTCTTGCCAACGCTCTGCTTCACAATCCATGATCCCTAAAGAAAACAAAATCGAAGCACTCTAAAAATGGAAGAAACGTGTCTAATAAATTCTAGCACATGCATACGTAAATATGTGTATACAACACACGACCTGGGTCCCAGGTTCGAAACTTTAGAGGTTTTTGTTCAAATTAGTAAAGTCGTTCTCTACATCAGAATTGATACTGACCTTTGAAATGTATGGAATGAGCTTAAATCTTGAATTCCTATAGGCATCATCTCCATTGACAAAGTTATATAGCAAGGGATTTTCTTCCAAAGGAGTTTTGATCACGTAGTACATTGCCAAGGTATACATGGTTGAACCCGGGACCTGATTTTGCGAGAGTAAATTTGTGTTAATGGTGGTTGTGATGTAAATATTTGGCAATAGAAAAAAGAAAGAAACTCACTTGAATGTTGACGATAAAGAAGAATTCTGGTCCGCCTAGATCTGCAAATTTCTGCATGGCGAACTTGAACCATAGGATTATGAATACCTTGAAAGAGTCATTATTTATCAGATCATGATTGAATAAAAACTATGTCATATGATAGATCAAACCTGAACAATACCACCAGGCCGGCTTCCAAGATCATCTTCTCGCCTGTTTGATTTTAGCCAATCCGCACCAACCATTTGCATTAAGGTACCTTTTGCCTTGATCTGGTGTAGAATCACACATTTGTTTTGGGAATTTGAGAAAAAAGAGATTGAAAATTTCATTCTTGCAAAGCAAAGTTGAGGTTCTCGTATGTCATTTTTTGTCGAAGGAAGTTCAGACTCGACATCGACATGTTCCCATGTGAAGTTCTAACCGGCGGAAAATTAACTAACATCGCCTTAAAATTTTCATACTAACTTAATTCTTTTAGGTGGCGGGATGTGACAATGGAATCTTATTCATCACAACAATACCTTTGAGCACATTCTATGGAATTGTCTCTTCTTTTTCTTTGAGTACCAAAATTTTCTTATAATCCTATTGCCCTGATATCTCTTCTTACTGTTATCACCGCCATATCAACTTTCAAAATATTCCAACACTTTTTCAATAAATAAAGAGAGAAATCTGCAAGATGATATTAAAAATGAAATACCCGACTTGTAGGACATAGTCTTTAACTATAAGATCGTATCATGTTAAATAAGTATAAAAATCCACGAAACTTGATAACGACTTAAAGGTTAAAAACTGAGTCTTATTGACTCCTACTGAAGAATTCTGCTGAAGTAACGGCGTGAAAGCATGTTTGAAGAGGGCAAAAAGATAGTACATCATTTTCAATTGTGAGCAGGACTAAAAGAATACCTTATTATGATCTTGTAAATAAGTACTTCCACGTACTAAAAATGATGAAGGATCGCCAGCTGCCCAACTACAAGGTAAAGCACAGCTTACGTCCTTTTGAAGAGTAGCTCCATAGAAGCATGATGTAGCGTCTTCCTTATCCGCAACATGTAAGTCCGTATGGCCTTTCTTCGGAACTGCAGAGTCATGACACATAAGTAGCCAATCTTAATCCAACATCATTCCGAAGAAACAATTCGAGACACCCCAGTTTTCGTAACTAGACTGACCTCTGATATCTTGAAGTTTTTTCATGAAACCGGCAGCTGATGAGAGTTTGGAGTGGGATGTATTCTGTACATTAGGATGTCAAAAACCATGTCAATAAGTAATAAATTACAGTTCCGACCATACAGATATAAAGTCTAATAGGAGTTAAGTCATTACATTTTGCCTTAACTCTTACATGGCATTTGAGTTAGCAAAAACAGATATGATCCTTAATTTTATACACTTGAGAAAATAAACAGCCAAGTGACTCAATGAAACAACCAAAATGTGCTCCAACAAAAGGATCAAACATATGAAACTTAGGAGAAGATTTTCATTGTCCACATTCGTTTTCAAGGCCAAAGGACGCTATACGGTGATTGATACTAGAATTAGCCCTCCAAGCGTCTAACATGAAGGCGCTCGCTAGCCAACTTGAAAGTAAAACTTGAACGAAGGAGACAAAATGGGACTACATAGCTCAAGTCTGAAATTTAGTCAAACTACTTAAACGGTTTATTTTTTTCTTTAATGAACAGTAAGTACCGGAGATTTCTGTCCTGTACTCGGCTCTGAACCAGGCCACTCATTCTCCAACAGGCCACAGTCTGTTGGTTCAGGAACATCGAAAAACTCATCCGCAGCATCGTTCAGTTCCATTAAACTTTTACGGCCAGAAACAGGTGTGTCCATCTCAACTTCCGACGAAGGAACTTGCCCTGTCTTCTTAACTTCTTCAGTGTACTGAAATTCAGTCTTAATGTCCTCATTTTCACTCTGGGGCAGTCCAATATCTCTTGTCAACTCTTCAGCTACAAGCTCGGAGAAATTACTTCCCGATTTTGCTCTGAACAGCTCTCTTAGTGCTGATAGATGTAGAACACAAAGGTTCTTAGCATCGAATGATGTTCTACTATAGAAGCAGGAGGAAAGGATATAAACAAGTACCCGAAAGTCTTTCAAGCATACGGATAGTTATCGATCTTGCAGACGACGGACGCAAATATAGCTTCCAATACTTCCAGTCAATGGAAAGCATGTGTTTTACGAGTGATTGTTTCCCTTGGTTCACTGGCGTTATAACAAATCCTCCACCTGCATGTTCGTTTAGTTATATTCTGAAATAAACATTCTGAATGGAACAAGAAGTCTCATTCACAACATATAAGCACATGGAATGTGAATTGACTAACATATAAAGCATAAGTCGAACATAAAAAACCGTCTTAAGGTACTTAAGACTCTTCTGAAAAATTTTAAAAAGCCGGAACAACTAGGTATAAATCTAGAAATAGACATGGACAACTTATATATGACTGTAGAAAGATGTTAAAAGAGCCGGTATATGAGTCGCCCCGAGAAGTTAGAGGTCTTGTAATGTTGGAACATGTTTATGTTGCAATTTCAAAGTAACTTCAACGAAGAAAGTAAAGAGAGAGGGATCCTAATATCTTTAATATGATCACATCAAGTGTGTCACACAATGGATGAACTTCCAAATCAAAGCATGAATTACTTTTAAGCCAAGCGCGGACATAGCCCGTCTGGGGCGGACACTTCTTGTGAACCACTGAATGGTAAAGAATTACTGCATACCAGGAGATAAAGAAAAGTTAATTAAACCAGATAAAAACATTGGCTGCATATACTCTTTTAGTATGATTTTAAGTTCATTTAGGAATATGCTACCGTATGTGCCATCATCCTCTCTTCTCCAATAGCGCCGCAATAGTAAATCTCTTCTCTTCATCCCCCTACAAACCGTTATAACGTGTTAACAAAAAAGCGGATTTATGAACTGAATTTCTCTTCATATGGAGGTACAAAAGCCTGACCTAGGTAGCCAATCACTGTACAACAGCTTGTGAATGATGTCCGTATGGCCATCAAGGTGCTCCACGACACTGCCGCGGTAGAAGCAGAAATCCCATCTGCAAAGACACGCGGTAATTCAACCTCTGGAATGAGAACAACACATCATTATCACGGAAACAAAAGTTGTTAAATTTGAAACTTTTTAGTTTATGAATCTTCGGAAAAAAGATTGGCTTCTGCTTCACTACTTCCTAGTTGTAACGAAGGAAGTACAAAGAACATGTCTGCGGTCTTACTCTGATCTTGAAGAGCCAATAGACATAAGAGTTCGAAAAATCGCTTCCGAAGTCCCATCAATTATTCCGACCGCCATTATTGCTGGATGATCATCCCAATGCTGAAAAATCACAAAATATGTCTACGAAAACAAATTTCAAGTACAAATATAGATAACTAGTGCTTCAAAAATAAAACTTACCCTCCCGCGTGAATCCCAATCTTTTGCCTCTTTGAAAAGCCTCAAGCCTGAAAAGCAATGCAATTTCAAAATATACGCATATTCAGTTGGCCTAACAAAGATAAAAAAACTTAACTAGTCTATACCATTCTGACAACCAAAAATTTTCCACGGCGAGGGAGCGATGACATCCGATGTCGTTGCCTCAGTGTGCAGAATTGAGGAAAAAGTCCAGTCAATAGAGTTGTTATTCTCGCGCCTCTTTGAACCAACCAATCTGTGAAAAAATGTTATTTCAATTCTTATCATTCGATAATGACAAGCATTTAGAAGACAACACAAAACAAAGAAGTATTGACGTACCTTAAAGACGGCCATCTTCTCTTGGAACAAGCCACAAAATCCTTGTCTGGATTTTGGCACTCCTGCAATCGACAAAAACGCGAGGCTCTAACCAATTTTGAAAATTATTATACGGATTATAACAAAAACCTTCCTTGTCATTATCTGAAATGTTGCGTTTCAACCTTATGTTTTCAACAATGCTCACACAAATGCATTTTGGACATCTAACACATACTCTAAGACGCAGGGAATAATTGCCATACTGTCGAAAACATAAGGTCGAACACCACATTTTGACAAAAAATAGGAGACCATTTTGTAAAAGAAAAACATAGGATACCTTTAATGCAGCATCTTGCAAAGATCGAATCCATCTTGCGGCTTCTTCCGGACTACTAGCTCCCAACTACAAAATTTAAATTTAAATTCCGCTATCAATATACTGTTTAAAAAAAAAATTAAATAAGTGAAGATTTTGGCTTGAAATGAATCCTCACCCTAAGATGATCATTGTGGTTGGAAGTGTTGTAAATTGTGAAAAGAAAAAGAACCTGAAATTTGCAAACAACATCGAAAACTTGACGCCTAAGAAACATGTCTCATACATGGACAACAAGATTTGGTCAATCACTTGCGATAAACCTTACGACATGTTAGGATGATACCTTTCTTTGAATGCTCTCTCTTCCGTTATCTGTAACACGAATGCAGGAGTCGATTATCGCACTTCTGACCGGCTCCTGCGAGACCGCGATTCATTATGCAGAATTTAGTGATGAAATCAGATAATAACAACACAATACTGGCTAAATTACGAGCTCTACATGCAATGACATGAATAAATGCATAAATTCACACATGTGTATATAAGGAAAATACAAAACTACAGAAATACAGAAACAAAAACAACGATTAAATTAAATAAAAAAAAAGAATTCAAAAGAGAGAGAGAGAAAAAAAAAAAGGGGAAAAGAGGAGAAAGAAAGAATAAATACCTCTTTATCAGAAATGGGTATAGTCTTGAAGCTTCTAAGGAAGTGATCCTTAAGAATGAAGTACCTTTTACGTGAATATTGCAGACCAAACCGATTGAAACGAATCAGATGAAGCCAACCTTCCATTTTCTCATCATTTTCCGAACTACCCATCTCATTAAAAACAGATTTTCGTCCCTCTGCGACATTTATCTGGTCTCAAATTGCCTGAGAAAAAATTAAGTTTGTGTTTTTTTTTTTTTTTTTTTAAATTTTCTTTGAAGTTCTGAAAAACAGGGGAATGGGAAAATTGATTTTATGGAGAAGATTGTGTTTGTTGATGACGATATATTTTTAAATTTATTCTTCGTTTTTTGAATTTGAAAAGGTGAAAAGAATGGGAATCGAGATGATCCTCTGATCCCCGAAGAGAGAATCAGAGAATCAAAGAGAGGAAATTCCAGTCCCCGGATTCGGAAACTGGTCTTTCTCTCTGTCTCTTTCTTTTCTTTTCTTTTCTTTTCTGTTTCTTCTCTTCCTTCCCGGTTTAAAAATAACTGATTTTGGCGTGTAGTTCAAACAGAGTTTCACCTTATCAAATTACCAAATTACCCCTTTAATTATATGTGTGCGTGAATATGTAACAAAATTAGGGCTTTTTATTTTTTATTTTTCTAAATTAAAAAAAAAAAGGGGAATTCTAAATGGAAGTTTTGTATCAAGTGGTTTTTTCAGGGGAAATTGTAGGAAATAACATTTTTTTTATAACTATCTTTAAAATTTATAGGATGTTTTTTAAAAGATTATCAATTATAACATATAAATCCTTAGATTTCGTTGAATTATCTAAAAAATTTCATATTTACGGTTAATTTTTAACAACAAATTTATGTACATTGTTTATTTTTAGAGAGAGAGAAGAGAAAGAATGGGGGATTTTTTTTAGTCTCATGTGAACATAAATTTTGATTATGTTATTTATTATTATGTTTAAAATTTTATACTATAATTTATTATTACGCTTTTCAAAAATATTATTTCACTCTTTCTCTCAAGTTTAAGGATATTGAGTTGGTCTTATATACTATAGTATTCAAAAATTAGCACATAATATGATATTTATTTTACGTAAAATGAGCTTAAACAAGTTTGACATTTATAAAGGTCTTAAAGTAGATGCATATTGATTGCTACATTTGTGTATAATCATTGTAAATTTTGTATTAATGTCTTGTTTCTTGCTGAGAATTTAAAACTTAATCTGAGTAAATTAATAAACGTTAGATTTGTGGATTCATTTTTATTCTAATATCATATTGACATTATTTGACGTGCATCCCAATAGTTGTTATTTCAGTATAAATATCTCAAATAAGAATTTAAATTTTTTATTGTTTTGCTAAACAAAAAAAAAAAAAAACCATTTTTGTACTACCTTGGGAAGAAATAGATGGCAATTGTTTTTCTTTTTTTTTTTTTTTTTTGGTTTGAAATTAATAGATGGCAAATGATTTTGAGTTATAGATTGCATGCCAAACATGATGATCACTACCACAGGGCACTAAATGGTATTTATCACACTCATTATTATCATAATTATGTCTCACTGGTAAAAAACGACTTTACTTGGTGTAGCACATATATAAATATATATATATATAGCTATATAAGGCATGTGGAAGGGTGAAATGGTAAATTTGTACACATGTTTAACACTCTTTATTGTTGCTAAATGATATCTAATTGAGGGTTTATTTGGTATGTTAATTTGAATTGAAATATTTTAATTAAAATAGTAATTTTTATTGACTTTTTAGGTAAGATAAAAAAATTTTTCAGAAAAGATAAAAAATTAAAAAAAAAAGATAAAAATTTTAGTTTGAGTTGGTAGTATGATCTACCTTTTCAAACAAACACCGAAGAGACAGAGTAGTTGGAAGAACCTGTAGAAGAATTACCTGGTAAAGTAATGATGGCTTGTAGATCAATCATAATCAACTATTAATCATGATTAGTACTAAACAAAAACAAAATTTAGTGTTTTTTTAATATATATATATATTTATTTTTATTAATTGGTTATGAAAGAAACAAAACTGCCATGGTGGGGCCCAAACAGAAAAGTTCAGCTGTCTTTTTACTAAATATAAATAAGAATTCTGGGCTACAAGTGGCTGGTGCCTAATCAAATGCCCTTTTTAAAGATTTGTTAAAATCTATGTACTACTTATCTGTCTTTTTTCTCGTTTGTTTTACTTGGTCAAACCAATTTGGACAAAGGCTTCTTTTCCACTAAAATGGGCTAATAAACTTTTCAGAAACCAAGAAAGAAAAACAAAAAACTAATATCTTGGAGTATTGCATAATCGAGTTTAATGACTCGTTTGTTGAATAAGTTTAAACTCAAATTTTTCATATGAGTTTTTATATTTTTTTAAAAAATTAATAAAAATTATAATTAATTTTTAAAAAGTCAACTAATTTAAATTTATAAATTTCAACTCAAATCGTTTCATCAAACAGATCATAAATTAAAAAAGTAAAAAATAATTTTAAACAATAAATTTAAAATTTTGTAGTAGAAAAAACTGTTAAAAAAAACTTTTTAAATAGTGCCAAAAACAGTTTTAAAATGATGATCAAAATAGAATATATTAGTTTTGTAAAATTATTATAAAGCTAAAAGAACAACATGATACTATTAATATACAAAATATTAATAGGATACTTTATCATAAAACTACTTTTCTTTTACAAAGAAGTTAATAGATTTAACCTCACTTAGTTTTTACTCTTTAAGTACAGATATGAAGTAAATAATACAGATGTTAATCACACAGAGTTAATCAAAGTAAGTTGTTTCTGTTCATAAATAATATCCAAAAATTAAGTTTAACATTATATATATATTCAAAAACCTTCTTCTTCATTACGACAGTATTGTTATTTGTTATAAATAGTGATGGATCATGATATGAATGTGGCAAAAAAAAAAAAAAAATAATTACAAACAAAGAAGAAAAATTGTAGCAAATAACATATTATATATATATATTTGAAGTTCGTAGCATCTTTTTTAAAAGTTAATAAATTATAACATATATTTTTAATAAATCCTTGGACTTTCTTTGATTTTCAAAAAAAATTTTGATTTACCGTCAATTTTTAACAAGAAATTTACGTGCGTAATTTTATGTTAGAAAGAGAGAAGAGAAAGGAGGAGGGATTTTTTTTTTAAAGTATTATGTGATTATAAATTTAATTGTGTTATTTATTTCTATGTTTAAAATGTTATGTTATAATTTACTATTATTTTATTTAAAAATGTTATTTTTCTCTTTTTCTAATATATATATATATATATATATATATGAGTGGAGTCTCATGTTAGATAATGTGATTATATCACCAACTACTTTTTCGGTAACAAACTTTTTAGATTGTTGCCTTTGATTATATAGCTCGAACAAAGAATCAATAACAAATGTAACTATCTATTTAAAAGTACTTTAAAATTATTAGTGTAAAAAAATAAATATCACTAAAAATATTAAATTAAAATCAATTAATTGATATAATAGCACACAAAAACATTATAACTATCTATTGTATAGTGCGTATAGAAGAGCTCCTGTATTTTTATTAAGGCTTCGTTTGATTTATCAGTTTGAGTTGGAAATTTTAAATTTCAGTGATAATTTTTATTGGCTTTTCAGAAAAGATAAAAAATTTTTTTAAAAAAAGATAAAAACTGATATGAAAATCTTGAGTTGAAACGATAAACCGAACGAGGGCTAAATGTTATGTACGTGGATAATTTCCTAAGTGGAGAGTAGAAATCGATTTTGAAAATTGGGAAACATGTACCAAAGAATACACTGACGGACAGGACAGTTCCCAAAAAGTTGAGGAATTGCAGGCACTCCTGAGGGCCAAAGAGACATCCTCCTTTGCAGCACCAAAGAAACAAAATAATAAAAAGAACCCAAAAAAAAAAAAAAAAAAAAAAAAAAAAGATGAAGAAGAAGAAAAAAGAGAGACATAACGTTTATTTACATACGTTTTTTTTTTAATATAGAAAATACCTATTATCTACACTATTGGTAACAATAATATTTTAATTATTTAATTAATTTTTTTAGTAATTTGATCTATGAGTGTCTATGTTAAAAATTTACAACGCGTAATACAGAACTACTTCAATTAAATATTATACTGTTGAAAAATTAATCTAATTAAAACAACAGTTTTAATTGATAGAACGAAATAAAAAATTCCAACATAAAATTCCCCAAATAGTTATAGGAAAAAGAAAAAGAAAAAGAAATTAGCATGTTATGGCATTAAATTGATGCTGGAATAGAGCCCCAATTGCCCATATTCAATTATATATCATCTACACTTGAATTGAATGATCTACATCTTGTCTTAAAGAGATACTGTCGGCCAAAGGAACTGGTTTGCTCATTATAAGGCTTTTTTTTTTTCCTCCTCCTCCTCCTGGCTTATTGTAATAATTACATTACAACTTTATTGTTATTTTTTTTATTGAAGCTTTTAATAATTTGGTGTTTTTACTGATAGTTCATGTCTGTTTCTTTTAATATAAGTTATAAAGATTCGAACTTTTTATTTTATAATAAAATCCTGACTTATTGTAATAATTACAATACAACATTATTGTTATTTTTTTTTATTGAAGCTTTTAATAATTTGGTATTTTTACTGATAGTTCATGTCTGTTTCTTTTCATATAAGTTATAGATATTTGAACTCTATATTTTATGATAAAATCAGGTCTGATATTATTGGTCACAATAAAATTCATGTTTTTAAACATTAAATTTAATATGTAAAACTGTTAAAACCTGATAAATATCTAACGATTTAAAATAGTTTT